>SJYC01040004.1:0-19907 GCA_006408675.1 Madoqua kirkii | reverse complement strand
GCTCCATCCCTTCATTCTTTCTGGAGTTGTTTCTCCACTGATCTCCAGTAGCATGTTGGGCACCTACTGACCTGGGGAGTTCCCCTTTCAATAGCCTATCATTTTGCCTTTTCATACTGTTCATGGGGTTTTCAAGGCAAGAATACTGAAGTGTTTTGCTGTTCCCTTCTCCAGAGGACCACATTCTGTCAGACCTCTCCACCATGACCCACCCATTTCAGGTGGTCCCACACAGTATGGCTTAGTTCTATTGAGTTAGACAAGGCTGTAGTCCGTGTGATTAGACTGACTAGATTTCTGTGAAATGGTTTCAGTGTGTCTGCCCTTTGATCCTCTCTTGCAACACCTACTGTCTTACTTGGGTTCCTCTTACCTTGGATGTGGGGTATCTCTTCATGGCTGCTCCAGCAAAGAGCAGGCTCTGCTTCTTACTTTGGACAAGGGGTATCTCCTCACAGCTACCCCTCCTGACCTTGAATGTGAAGTAACTCCTCTCAGCCCTCCTGTGTGTGTAGCTAATTAGTCACACACACAATCAATAAACAACCACAAATATTAATTTTAATTATGTGTCCTTGATTTTTGTCATTAATACTCTTGTAAATGTAAAGTTAAGTTTAGTACCATGCATGTTAAGTTGATTCAGTCATGAATGACTCTTTGCAACCCTGTGCACTGTAGCTCTCCAGGCTCCTCTGTCCATGGGATTCTCCAGGCAAAATATTGGAGTATATCGCCAAGCCGTCCTCCAGGGAATCTTCCTGACTCTGGGGTTGAACCTGCATCTCTTCTGTCTCCTGCATTTTCTCCACATTTTTATCATGCTATCAAATCCTGAAAGATGATGCTGTGAAAGTGTTGCACTCAATATGCCAGCAAATTTGGAAAACTCAGCAGTGGCCACAGGACTGGAAAAGGTCAGTTTTCATTCCAATCCCAAAGAAAGAAAATGCCAAAGAATGCTCAAACTTCTGCACAATTGCACTCATCTCACACGGTAGTAAAGTAATGCTCAAAATTCTCCAAGCCAGGCTTCAGCAGTACACGAACCTTGAACTTCCTGATGTTCAAGCTGGTTTTAGAAAAGGGAGAGGAATCAGAGACAAAATTGCCAACATTCATTGGATCATGGAAAAAGCAAGAGAGTTCCAGAAAAACATCTATTTCTGCTTTATTGACTATGCCAAAGCCTTTGACTGTGTGGATCACAATAAACTGGAAAATTCTGAAAGAGATGAAAATACCAGACCACTTAACCTGCCTCTTGAGAAATTTGTATGCAGGCCAGGAAGGAACAGTTAGAACTGGACATGGAACAACAGACTGGTTCCAAATAGGAAAAGGAGTACATCAAGGCTGTATATTATCACCCTCCTTATATAACTTATATGAAGAAAACATCATGAGAAAAGCTGGACTGAAAGAAACACAAGCTGGAATCAAGACTGCCGAGAGAAATATCAATAACCTCAGATATGCAGATGACACCGCCCTTATTCCAGAAAGTGAAGAGGAATTAAAAAGCCTCTTGATGAAAGTGAAAGAGGAGAGTAGGAAAGTTGGCTTAAAGCTCAACATTCAGAAAACAAAGATCATGGCATCTGGTCCCATCTCCATGGGAAATAGATGGAGAAAGAGTGGGAACAGTGTCAAACTTTATTTTGGGGGGCTCCAAAATCACTGCAGATGGTGATTGTAGCCATGAAATTAAAAGACGCTGACTCCTTGGAAGAAAAGTTATGACCAACCTAGACAGTATATTCAAAGTAGAGACATTACTTTGCCGACTAAGGTCTGTCTAGTCAAGGCTATGGTTTTTCCAGTGGTCATGTATGGGTGTGAGAGTTGGATTGTGAAGAAGGCTGAGCGCTGAAGAATTGATGCTTTTTACTGTGGTGTCGGAGATGACTCTTGAGAGTCCCTTGGACTGCAAGGAGATCCAGCCTGTCCATTCTGAAGGAGACCAATCCTGTATCTTCTTTGGAAGGACTGATGCTAAAGCTGAAATTCCAGTACTCTGGCCACCTCATGCGAAGAGTTGCCTCATTGGATAAGACTCTGATGCTGGGAGGGACTGGGAGCAGGAGGAGAAGGGGATGACAGAGTATGAGATGGCTGGATGGCATTACTGAGTCGGTGGATCTGAGTTTGAGTGAACTCCAGGAGTTGATGATGAACAGGGAGGCCTGACATGCTGCAGTTCATGGGGTCGCAAAGAGTCGGCACTACTGAGTGACTGAATTCAACTGAACTGGACTGAAGGAACATAAATTCCTGTGTTATTTTTGTTTTTTAAAAATATTTATATTTTCCATCAGACTTCACAATATTTAGCACTTTAGAATGCTAAAATGCTCGTCTCTGCATTAATGCTCTACATATTTCACCAAGAAGTCTATCCTAAAAGTGACATAAAGCTAGTCATTCCTTTATGTTGGTGCTTAAACAGACAATAAGAATGCCTGGAGCAGTCCTGGTGCTGGTGAGATCACATTATATAACCTGTTAGAAACTAAATATATGCAAAACAATGGAGAAAAGACTCTTGCATTTAATAAGCATCATCTTGAAGCTACAGCCAAGTGTTGCGTGTGTTGAAATGATTCCAGTTTGGAATTTTAGTTTTGTGATTTAGAAATGTTGTCATTTTGAGAAATTTTGTTAATCAATCATAAATCAATTTCCATACACATGAAATATGATAGTAATACTTACTTAATATTATTATGTTGAAAATTAAAATGGTCATTGTACTTAACATAGGGTTCCATATGATCCAGAGTTGGTATTGAGTAAGAAAGTATATTTCATATTATTGGCAACAGAATTAATGCTGGTTTTCTGGGGTAAATTACCATCTAGTTTTATCTTTGATTAATGGGGAAGAGTGATCAAAGTGGGAAGGGGAAATCTGCTTTATCACATTTATAAATAGTTGTTATTAAAAAAAGTTTTATATAGTTAATTCCTTGGACATGGGGAGTAATTTTCCCATGGAAACAGTGCTATAAATGGTAGTTAAATCAGACAAGCTCACAGAACTTTATTTAGTCCATAATGTAGTTGAAATAATGTGTACTTGCAATGGAAAATAGTAGAAAAATAATACTGTTGCAAGACTACGAATTAGACAAAACAGAGAAAAAATTGAATAAAATTATTTCTTTTATTGATTCTTGGGTTGACTAAAAGCATTTGTTTAAAAGAGAATGATCAATTGAGATTTCTGTAGAAATTCTAAAAGGATCTCTTAATAGCATTTCAGAAGCTTTAGAGGAAGATTATACCACTCATTAAAAAAAAATCTGACTTCAATTTGTTTTCTTTTTTCTTTCCTTTGGCCACTTCAAATGCAATAAGGAAATAATTAAGATGAACAGAAAAAATAAATATGGAGAAAATATTCTATTGATACTGGAAGAGAGAAGGAGTTCAGAATAGGAGAGAAGAAAAAGCAGGTTGTTGGAGAGGAGAGTTGATGTTAATTGAGAAAGGAAAGGGGAGAGGGAGAAAGACTAAATGGAAGAAAGAAGGAAGTACCAAGGAAAGAAGGAGTGAGAAGTGGAATTTGGGAAATGTTTTATGCAATATGAGACATGGGAAAATAAATTGGATCATAGCATATGATTGCAATATGAAGCAGCCTACTACAAATGTGAAATTTTATTCATATCTTAAATTTTCTAAAAATTTATGAGAAATTTGCATTTTATGAGATAAAAAGTGAATGCACTGGGAATAAATGACTTTTCCTAGAATCCATCAAATAACTGAGATCATGGGGCAAATTGTCACTTAGAAATCTG
Organism: Madoqua kirkii; assembly: GCA_006408675.1. NCBI lineage: Eukaryota > Metazoa > Chordata > Mammalia > Artiodactyla > Bovidae > Madoqua > Madoqua kirkii. Next base: position 16,101 of record SJYC01040004.1, on the reverse strand, counting down.
GAATATAAGAGAATAGTGAAAATCATAGTCCAGATGAGCTCACCTGGAGGAATATTTACATGGTCATTTTGATCAATTTGATTTCCTTCATAGCTCAGTTGGTAAAGAATCCACCTGCAACTCAGGAGATCCTGGTGTGATTCCTGGGTTGGAAAGATCCACTGGAAAAGTGATAGGCTACTCATTCCAGTATTCTTGGGCTTTCCTGGGGGCTTAACTGATAAAGAATCTGCCTTCAAAGTGGGAGACCTGGATTTGATCCCTGGGTTGGGAAGATCCCCTGGAGAAGGGAAAGGCTATTCACCCCAGTATTCTGGCCTGGAGAATTCCATGGACTATATAGTCCATGGGGTCAAAAGAGTCAGAACGACTGAGTGACTTTCACTTTCACAAACTGCTGGATGCATAGTGAGAAACCCTGGTGGACTGCTTTAAAGGACCTCTATACAGTTGTGGGTTCACCTGTAAGACTCATTGGGTACTAGTATGATGATCTTAGAGAAGTCCTCTCATGTTTTATCTTTTGAACAAGTGAGAGCAGGATATAAACTAGAACTAATCTATCCCTGTTATAAAAGGGGAACTCTGTTTGATGCTCTGTAGTGACCTGGATTGGAAAGGAATGCAGTTGAAAGTGTATTGAGTATACTTGTGGCTCATTCACTTTGCTGTACAACAGAAAATAGTACAACACTGTGAAGAAATTATAACCAAATAATTTTCTAAAAACACATAAAAATAAAATTTACAGTTAATTCATGGATACAGAGGGCTGATTGTAAAATTCGATGCAGATTTTTGATTGTGTGGTGGTTAGCATCCCAATCCCTGCCATTGTATAAAGGTCAATTGTAACTGAATAACAAATGTTTCCCTTGATATAATCCTTATTCTAAAAGGAAAACTAATTTACCAGAGCTCTCTTTAACTGGGAAAGACATATTAGCCAACTTCAATCCTCAGGCTTCCCTGGTAGCTCAATTGGTAAAGAATCCACCTGCAATGCAGGAGATACCAGTTGGATTTCTGGGCCAGGAAGATCCCCTGGAGAAAGGATAGGCTACCCACTTCAGTAATCTGGCCTGGAAGATTCCATGGAATGAATAAGTCTATAGGGATGCGAAGAGTGGGGCATGAGTTAGTGCCTTTCACTTTTCAGTTTCAATCCTTCTAGCTTTCCTAAGAGAGGAATAAAAAAATAAAGAAACACTTCTGATCATCACTATTCCACACACTTAGCTTTAAGGATAGGCTACCCACTCCAGTAATCTGGCCTGGAAGATTCCATGGAATGAATAAGTCTATAGGGATGCGAAGAGTGGGGCATGAGTTAGTGCCTTTCACTTTTCAGTTTCAATCCTTCTAGCTTTCCTAAGAGAGGAATAAAAAAATAAAGAAACACTTCTGATCATCACTATTCCACACACTTAGCTTCAGATGAACATGAAGAGAGGGAAAGAGAGACAGAAATGTATAATGTAGCTCCAGAAAATGGATTTATATTAGTTGTACATATTCATTAGGTATGCCACAAACTCTAGGACAACCACTGAAAACAATTAAAAAAAAATAATATGCTAAGGGAGAAAAGAAAATTGAATCTTTTAATGCTCAGTCCTAACCAGAAAGGGCAGACATAAAAGAGGGAAGATTAAAAAAACAAAGAAATAACAAACAGAAAACATGTACAATAAATAGAAAACAGAAACATGGTAGATATTAGTCATACTGTTTAAATGGTCACTTTAAAAATAAATGGCCTAAAGAAAATTATTAGACAGAAAATATCAGAGTAAATTAAAAAATACCTAGCAATATATTGTCTATAAGATACCTACTTTAAATATAAAAACCAAGCTAGGTTGAAAGTAAAGATATGAAAAAAAGATCCAACCGGTCCATTCTGAAGGAGATCAGTCCTGGGATTTCTTTGAAAGGAACGATGCTAAAGCTGAAACTCCAGTACTTTGGCCACCTCATGCAAAAAGCTGACTCATTGGAAAAGATTCTGATGCTGGGAAGGATTAAGGGCAGGAGGAAAAAGGGATGATAGAGGATGAGATGGCTGGATGGCATCACTGACTTGATGGACGAGTCTGAGTGAACTCCGGGAGTTGGTAATGAACAGGGAGGCCTGGTGTGCTGCAATTCACGGGGTCGCAAAGAGTCAGACACGACTGAGTGACTGAACTGAACTGAATCAAAAGAAAGGGAACAATTATATTATTTTCAGACAGAGCAGTCTTTAGAGCAAGGAAATTTAACAGAGATAAGTAGAGTCACTCTAGAGTGATAATTTGGCCAGTTTTCCAAGAAGATAATAACAATCCTTAACATGTGGGCACTGAACAGAAGGAGATCAAAGTACATGAGACAAAACTGATAGAACTACCAGGAATATTAAATTAATCTATTATTATAGTTGAAGATTTCAGGACCTATCCATCTTTCAGTTAAGGCTATAAGGTAGACATAAAATCAGTAAGGATGTGACTTGAGCAGCATTATTAATCAACCATACCTAACTGACATTTAGAAAATGCTTCATTCAACAACAGTAAAATACATATTAGTCTTGAATTAATCTGGATCATTTTCCAAGAAAAATCACGTTATGGACCATAAATCACATCTCAACAAACTTAAGATAGGAAATAGTACTCAAAGTGTGTTCTTAAACTACAATGGAATTAAACAGAAATCAATGCCAGAAAGATAGCTGCTGCTGCTGTTGCTAAGTCACTTCAGTCGTATCCAACTCTGTGTGACCCCAAAGATGGCAGCCCACCAGGCTTCTCCATTCCTGGGATTCTCCAGGAAAGAACACTGGAGTGGGTTGCCATTTCCTTCTCCAATGCATGAAAGTGAAAAGTGAAAGTGAAGTTGCTCAGTTGTGTCTACCTCTTAGCGATCCCATGGACTGCAGCCTACCAGGCTCCTCCACCCATGGGATTTTTCAGGCAAGGGTACTGGAGTGGGTTGCAATTGCCTTCTCCAAGAAAGATAGCTAGAAAATGCAAAACTATTTGCAGAAAAAAATCACACATATTTAATAATATATGAACTAAAGAAATATCAGGATAAATATTATAAATACTTAAACTAAATCTAAATGAAAATAAAAACTATCCCAAACAATAGAGAAAATTTTATAATACTGAATGCATATATTAAAAAGAGTAGCTGAAGTTAATTTAACCTTCACCTTAGGAATTGAGAGAAAGAAGTGTAATTTAAGCCTAAATCAAGCAGAAGAAAGGAAAAAATAAAAATAAGAGTTATAAGCACTTGACACTGAAAACAAACTAATATCTCTTACGAAAAAAGATGCAAAAGTTCTCAACAAAATATTAGGAAGTCATAGCAAATAAATTGTACTCCAAGACTAATAGAGAGGAGTTATACTAATTGTACAAAGCTAGTTGGAAATTTTTAAAAAGTCAATTAATATAATTCACCAATAAATAGGCAGAGTAATGGTGAAGAGTAATATAAGCATATCGATTGATACAGAAAAAATCAACATGTGACAAAGTCCAATACTCAATGATGAAAAAAGACTCTTAGCAAACTAAGAATAGAGAAAAACTTCCTCAATTTGATAAACAACATTAAAAAAAAATCTTTTAACTAAGACCAACCTAGATAGCATATTCAAAAGCAGAGACACTACTTTGCTGACAAAGGTCCATCTAGTCAAGGCTATGGTTTTTCCAGTGGGCATGTATGGATGTGAGACTTGGACTGTGAAGAAGGCTAAGTGCCAAAGAACTAATGCTTTTGAACTGTGGTGTTGGAGAAGACTCTTAAGAGTCCCTTGGACTGCAAGGAGATCCAACCAATCCATTTTGAAGGAGATCAGCCCTGGGATTTCTTTGGAAGGAATGATGCTAAAGCTGAAACTCCAGTACTTTGGCCACCTCATGCAAAGAATTGACTCACTGGAAAAGATTCTGATGCTGGGAGGGTTTGGGAGCAGGAGGAGAAGGAGATGATAGAGGATGATATGGCTGGATGGCATCACTGACTCAATGGACATAAATCTGAGTGAACTCCGGGAGTTGATGATGGACAGAGAGGCCTGGCATGCTGCGATTCATGGGGTCGCAAAGAGTCGGACATGACTGAGAGACTGAACTGAACTGAACTGAAGTGAACATAATAGTTAATGGTGAGAAGCTGGATTCTGTTCTCTTAACACTGAACAGTGTAAAAATACTCTTTTTTACTACTCATATTCAACATCATATCTGAAGATTTAGCTAATATAATAATGCAAAGAAAAATTATACACAATTTTGAAAAGGTGAAATAAAATGATCCTCATTTATAAACAGGTTGATAGGCTATGTATAAAATTGTAGTAATTGACCAACAAAAACTTCTGGAGCTAATATGCAGTTATAGTCAGGTCACAGAGCACCAGGTAATCAAACATGCCAATTACTTTCCTTAACAACAGTAAAGAACCATTAAAATTTGAAATTAAAAACACAGGGCCTTTTACAATAGCCCCCACAAATTAAATATTTAAGTAAAAATCTAACAAGACATAGGCAAGATCTATATTTAGAGAAAAATGCAAAATTCTGATGAACTGAAGGAAAAATTAAATGCAGATATATTTAATATTCATGAACTGAAAGACTCAACATCTTTAAGATGTCAATTATTCTAACTTGATCAATGTAATCTCAATCAACTGAAACTGTTTTGTAAAGTTCTACAAAACCTATTTAAAAGTTTATATGGAAATACAAAGATGTAAAATATTCAATACAACATTGTCTCCACCCATGGGATTTTTCAGGCAAGGGTACTGGAGTGGGTTGCAATTGCCTTCTCCAAGAAAGATAGCTAGAAAATGCAAAACTATTTGCAGAAAAAAATCACACATATTTAATAATATATGAACTAAAGAAATATCAGGATAAATATTATAAATACTTAAACTAAATCTAAATGAAAATAAAAACTATCCCAAACAATAGAGAAAATTTTATAATACTGAATGCATATATTAAAAAGAATAGCTGAAGTTAATTTAACCTTCACCTTAGGAATTGAGAGAAAGAAGTGTAATTTAAGCCTAAATCAAGCAGAAGAAAGGAAAAAATAAAAATAAGAGTTATAAGCACTTGACACTGAAAACAAACTAATATCTCTTACGAAAAAAGATGCAAAAGTTCTCAACAAAATATTAGGAAGTCATAGCAAATAAATTGTACTCCAAGACTAATAGAGAGGAGTTATACTAATTGTACAAAGCTAGTTGGAAATTTTTAAAAAGTCAATTAATATAATTCACCAATAAATAGGCAGAGTAATGGTGAAGAGTAATATAAGCATATCGATTGATACAGAAAAAATCAACATGTGACAAAGTCCAATACTCAATGATGAAAAAAGACTCTTAGCAAACTAAGAATAGAGAAAAACTTCCTCAATTTGATAAACAACATTAAAAAAAAATCTTTTAACTAAGACCAACCTAGATAGCATATTCAAAAGCAGAGACACTACTTTGCTGACAAAGGTCCATCTAGTCAAGGCTATGGTTTTTCCAGTGGGCATGTATGGATGTGAGACTTGGACTGTGAAGAAGGCTAAGTGCCAAAGAACTAATGCTTTTGAACTGTGGTGTTGGAGAAGACTCTTAAGAGTCCCTTGGACTGCAAGGAGATCCAACCAATCCATTTTGAAGGAGATCAGCCCTGGGATTTCTTTGGAAGGAATGATGCTAAAGCTGAAACTCCAGTACTTTGGCCACCTCATGCAAAGAATTGACTCACTGGAAAAGATTCTGATGCTGGGAGGGTTTGGGAGCAGGAGGAGAAGGAGATGATAGAGGATGATATGGCTGGATGGCATCACTGACTCAATGGACATAAATCTGAGTGAACTCCGGGAGTTGATGATGGACAGAGAGGCCTGGCATGCTGCGATTCATGGGGTCGCAAAGAGTCGGACATGACTGAGAGACTGAACTGAACTGAACTGAAGTGAACATAATAGTTAATGGTGAGAAGCTGGATTCTTTTCTCTTAACACTGAACAGTGTAAAAATACTCTTTTTTACTACTCATATTCAACATCATATCTGAAGATTTAGCTAATATAATAATGCAAAGAAAAATTATACACAATTTTGAAAAGGTGAAATAAAATGATCCTCATTTATAAACAGGTTGATAGGCTATGTATAAAATTGTAGTAATTGACCAACAAAAACTTCTGGAGCTAATATGCAGTTATAGTCAGGTCACAGAGCACCAGGTAATCAAACATGCCAATTACTTTCCTTAACAACAGTAAAGAACCATTAAAATTTGAAATTAAAAACACAGGGCCTTTTACAATAGCCCCCACAAATTAAATATTTAAGTAAAAATCTAACAAGACATAGGCAAGATCTATATTTAGAGAAAAATGCAAAATTCTGATGAACTGAAGGAAAAATTAAATGCAGATATATTTAATATTCATGAACTGAAAGACTCAACATCTTTAAGATGTCAATTATTCTAACTTGATCAATGTAATCTCAATCAACTGAAACTGTTTTGTAAAGTTCTACAAAACCTATTTAAAAGTTTATATGGAAATACAAAGATGTAAAATATTCAATACAACATTGAGAAAGTAAAAACTTGATGGTTTTCATTACCCAACTTTAAGAGGCACTTACTATAAAGCTATAGTATCAGTGAAATAATAGACACATGGTGATCGTTGGAACAGAATTAAGGGTAACAGCAGGATAAGGAGGGGGAGGGGTACACATTGAAAGAACAGCGTTGACATACACACACTACCATGTGTAAAACAGATAGCTAGGGTAAAGCTGCTGTATAACACGGAGAGCTCAGCTTAGTGCTCTGTGACAACCAGGAGGGGCGGGATGGGGGCGGTGGGAGGGAGGTTCAAGACGGAGTGGATACACATACACTAACAACTGACTGATGCTGTGGTACAGCAGAAACCAACCCAACACTGTAAAGAAATTATCCTCCCATTGAAAAGAAATTAAAAACAAAAAAAACACAGCCAAATGGAGTAGTACATTCAGTTCAGTTCAGTTCAGTTCAGTCGCTCAGTCCTGTCCAACTCTTTGCGACCCCATGAATCACAGCAGCCAGGCCTCCCTGTCCATCACCAACTCCCGGAGTTCACTCAGACTCACATGCATCGAGTCAGTGATGCCATCCAGCCATCTCATCCTCTGTCATCCCTTTCTCCTCCTGCCCCCAATCCCTCCCAACATCAGAGACTTTTCCAGTGAGTCAGCTCTTCACATGAGGTGGCCAAAGTACTGGAGTTTCAGCTTCAGCATCAGTCCTTCCAAAGAAGACACAGGATTGGTGTCTTTCAGAATGGACTGGTTGGATCTCCTTGCAGTCCAAGGGACTCTCAAGAGTCTTCTCCAACACCACAGTTCAAACACATCAATTCTTTGGTGCTCAGCCTTCTTCATAGTCCAACTCTCACATCCATACATGACCACAGGAAAAACCATAGCCTTGACTAGACGGACCTTAGTTGGCAAAGTAATGTCTCTGTTTTTCAATATGCTGTCTAGGTCGGTCATAACTTTTCTTCCAAGGAGTAAGCGACTTTTAATTTCATGGCTGTCCTTACCTACAAATAAATGATGCCATAAAAAAAAAAAAGTTCAAAAAAAGATACATAAATACAGCCAGTGAGTCTTAGCTTAAGAAACAAAGGCAATTAAATGGAAAAAAGGACAATTTTTACAATATAGAATAAATGATGTTGGAAAAATCTGACATTCATATGCCAGACACACACACACAAACACACATGAGTCTAGACACAGACTTTACTATTTTCCCACAATTTAATCTCAAAATGTGTCATAGAATCACACAGGTTAAATGCAAAACTATAAAACTACCCTGGCAAAACAAAACAAAACAAAATCCTGGCCTGCCAGTAGTTAAGACTTCGCCTTCCAAAGGAGAGGGTGTATGTTCTATCCCTGGTTGGAAGGCTAAGATTCCACATGCCTAAGATTACACATACCAAAACATAAATAATGGAAGCAATATTGTAACAAATTTGATAAAGGCTTTAAAAATGGTCCATATCAAAAAAATAATCTTAAAAAAAGAAGAAGAAAGGGAAAAAGCTAGGTGATTTTGGATTTGGAAATGAATATTTTGATACAAAATTATAGAAAATCACAATCCATGAACTTAAAAAAATTAATTGTCATAACTTGGATTTTGTCAAACTTAAAAACATCTACTCTGCAAAAGACACTGTAAGGAGACTAAAAGAATGATCCATAGACTGAAAGAAAATGTTTTAATTGGGTTCTTTGGGTTTTTCTTTTTGATATAGAGTTATATAAACTATTTATATATTTTGGATATTATCTCCCTATCTGTCATATCACATATCTGACAAACAATTGTATGTATTTTAAAAACTCCTAAAACTAACCAGTCAGAAAACAACAATGCAAATTATGAACTAGCAAAAATCTTGACATCTCACCAAAGAAAGTATTCAGATAGCAAATAAGCATATGAAAAGATGCACATCATTTTTCCCTAGGAAATTTCTAATAAAATAAGATATCACTACCCATCTAGGCAGATGACACCACCCTTATGGCACAAAGTGAAGAGGAACTAGAAAGTCTCTTGATGAAAGTGAGAGAAGGGAGTGAAAAAGTTGACTTAAAGCTCAATATTCAGAAAATGAAGATCATGGCATCTGGTCCCATCACTTCATAAGGAATAGGTGGGGAAACAGTGGAAACAGTGTCAGACTTTATCTTTTTGGGCTCCAAAATCACTGCAGATGGTGATTAGAGCCATCAAATTAAAAGACATTTACTCCTTGGGAGGAAAGTTGTGACCAACCTAGACAGCATATTAAAAAGCAGAGATATTACTTTACCAACAAAGTTCTGTCTAGTCAAGGCTATGATTTTTCTAGTGGTTATGTATGGATGTGAGAATTGGACTGTGAAGAAAGCTAAGTGCTGAAGAATTGATGCTTTTGAACTGTGGTGTTGGAGAAGACTCTTGAGAGTCCCTTGGACTGCAAGGAGGTACAACCTGTCCATTCTGTAGGAGACCAATCCTGTATCTTCTTTGGAAGGACTGATGCTAAAGCTGAAACTCCAGTACTTTGGCCACCTCATGCCAAGAGTTGACTCATTGGGAAAGACTCTGATGCTGGGGGGGATTGGGGGCAGAAGGAGAAGGGGATGACCGAAGATGAGATGGCTGGATGGCGTCACTGACTCTATGGACATGAGTTTGAGTGAATTCCGGGAGTTGGTGATGAACAGGAAGGCCTGGTGTGCTGTGATTCATGGGGTCGCAAAGAGTCAGACACGATTGCGTGATTGAACTGAACTGAAGAAAAGATACTGGAGAGATTACCTGAAAGGATGTTGAAACATTTGAGAACTAAGAGAGAGGGCAGCCATTTGCAAGCAAGGAAAAGAGATTTCAACCTCTGTTCCTCAAAGGAATAGAGATCTTTCCTGCAAGCAAGGAAACTGAATAGCTCACATCTTAACTTTAGACTTGTCAGCTTCCAAAACTGTGAGAAAATAAGTTTCTATTATTTACATTACCTACTCTATGGTGTTCTGTTATGGTAGGCAGATTAATTAAGGCATTCAGAGTATGCCAAGCCAGCAAGCTTTAAATGACTTCAAATGTGCTTACTTAAGTTGAGTTTAAAATTGATAGACTTGTGAGATAATGCAACTTATGTTACAATGAAGAAATAATCAACTTTGACAACTGATATAGAGAAAGCATATTTGATTCATTCATAGGACTTTTACAAAGCTAAACATAGTCATACCATATGATCAACAATCATACACCTATGCATTTACCTAAATGAGTTAAAAGCATGTGTCCACACAAAAAATGTGCACATGAATTTTTATAGCAATGGTATTCATAATTGCCAAACACTGTTAGCATCCAAGATGTCTTTCAAAATTTAAATAAACTGTGTTATATATGTACAATGAACTATTATTCAGCAAATAAAGAAATGAGCTAACAACCCATAAAACACATGGAAAAATGTAAAATGCATATTGTTATCTAAAATAGCCTAATCCAAAAAAAGCTATATATTATAGGGCTTCAGTTATATGATATTTCATAAAAGACAAACTAAAACTAAAGATATTAAATATTTCTGAGTCCATACTGATAAATCAATGTTTGAAAAAATAACAAATGGATGAGAAGTAGAAGTATCTCCTGAGGAATAGAATTTAAAATAATTTATATAGATATTACACCCTTAAAGACAGGGAGCACAAATCCCAACTCCTTAAGTATGGACTGGAGAGAGTGACTTCCAAAGAGTAAAGCATGGAAATGGGAGAGGGGAGAGAAATATAACTTAACATCAGAGAAACTTGCAAAAGATACCATCAGCCAGGTGACCACAGCCAATATCATGAGTCAATAGTCCTGATCAACAGAGTTATCAAGGCCAACAGTCATAATTCATGTTGATATTATGAAGTGATGACATGACAATTAGTTATGTAATGTTCTCCCAAGTACATAAACCCCAAGTAATCATTAGGAAAAGCATCAAGTTAATTTCAATAGAAGGACATTCTACAATACAGGTCTATTACTCCTTAAAACTGTCAAGGACACAAAAAGAAAGAAAGTCTGGGTAACTCTCATAGCCAGGATAGCCTAAGGAGACATGACAACTCAACATATTTCTGTCTTCCCATGTTGTCTGTTACATTTAAAAGATATAATTGGGACAAGTGTACATGATCATGAGAAATTAACCTTGAAATGATTTTGAAGAAGAGAATCCCAGGCAAAGTAAACAGGCAAATACAAAATTTGTAAAATAGGAGCTACTCTTGCCAGTTCCAGGAGTAAGACGGATGCAAGTAAGTCATTGAGAATTGCATATTTGAGGAGATTCTGAGTTGATAAGCTCAGTGAGGTAGCTGATTGTTAGAACACGTGGAACTTTGCACATCACAGAAAAGTGTACAAAGGAGTTCAAGAGAAGACCACTAGACTCTTGTAAAGAGAATGAAAAAGATGAGCGGTGTAGACATAGCAACCAAAAGGTGAAGGGTGCTATATATCTTATGAGTAGTTTGGTTTTATTCCATAGAAATTGTAGATTAGATATATATGTTTTTGAAAGATAACATTTACAAGGGAACAATGGATGAAGGTAGAAAGACACAATGAAGGGAAACCAAGTAGATTAAAGAAAATAAATTTATTTTCAAACCTCTCTCAAATTTCTTTCTGCTTCTGAAAATTACATTTTTTAATTCCTATTAAAATATTTCTAGCTTCTTAAGGTTAATCTGTTCTGTTAACTCTAGCTATAAACAACTCCCTCCTTGACATAAAAATACTTTAGCACTGATTTATACAACTTGAAATTGCTTGCTTCCTATTTTACTAATTTGCATTATGCCTTTCAGTTTAGCTGTAACTCATTGAAGGCAAGGTTATTTCTGTTTTCCAATATCATCTGTTACATTTAAAAGACATAATTGGGACAAATATGTAATTGCTAATGAATTCCAAATTGAAATTCTTCAATCTGGACTTCTCCCGGGCACTACAGAGCCACACTTTGATTTTTGCAATAGTTCCCTAGTTTTCCTACTTCTTGTTTGCCTACATTCAATGTATTCTTGATGTCTCTTAGAATGACACTGTTAAATATAAGTTGAATCCTGTCGCTTTTCTGTTTATTTTAGGGGTTTCTCATCTAAATCAGACTAACAGCAAAGGCTGTATGATTTGCAAAACGTTTCATCACCTGGACCCTGTTATCCCTTGGTGTTAATTTCTGGCTCTCTTTTCTGCTCACTGTGCTTTTGTCACTTGTACTTCTGACTGTTTCTAGAGTATACAGGAGAGTCTCCTTGAACACATTATGGTCTTTGCTCTTTCTTCTAGGATGTTGCTCCTCAGATGTATCATGGCTTACTGATTTACGAGCTTCATTTCTTTACTCAAGTGTCAGCCTCTCAGTGGATCATTTCTAGCAAACCATCTACAAAAAATTTAATTATTTTATTTCTAATAATTTTCCTTTTCATAAATTTATCATTTTACAAAATATTTTATATTAATGTATTCATCTTTTTATTTATTAGGAGGAAAGCTCTGTAAGATTTGCAGTACCTTTATAGTTGTGGTTTAGTCACTAAGTCGTGTCCGACTCTTGTGACCCCATGGTATTTCCAGCTTCTAAAAGATCCCCCGGCACATAATCAGCCCTCAAAGGTCACTTGTTAAGTGAAAGAATAAATGAATCATTGAGGATGGTGTGTTGAGTTTATTTAAAACAGAGTAAATGTGATGTCCTGACATATCTTGTTTCAGTTAATTTGATCCATAAAATTATGGCACTAGCTTAGTCACTAATAAAATACTTTAATGTTAATTATGCAAACTGAATATTTGTTTGAAGAGAAAACTTTCATTATAAAAAGCAACTTTCTGTTCAAACTTAAGTAGCTTCAAGTTTCCAAATAATGAGATGTGTCTTTTTCTTGTTTTCTGAACAAAAATCCTTTACTGAAGTAGATCACAGCAGGAGGATGGATTAGTGCTGTTAAAAGAAAAAAGGAGAAGCTACAAGACAGACATTCACTTATTTCTTTTTATTGTTGACTCCAACATAGCAGAATCATTTTTTCTCATTTCCTCTCCTTTCTAGCTTGCCTAATTTGCTGAACCCTCTTCACTTACTGATGTCTTCTTGTCAATCTGGCAAACTGGCCCCCTGCCTAGAAAACCTTCACTCTTCACATGCATTTCTTTTTTTCCTTTTTTCTATTGCCACCTCATTTTTCCCTTAACCATAATTCCCTTCCCTGAAGCTTTACAATGTCTAATACATTCTTTGTCACAATTCTCTTCACAGTTCAGTCCATACTACACACTGCTTCAATGTAATCTTTGTAAAACTCTCACCTAATAAAACTGCTGACCTCTTGGAGAAGTATTTCTCTCTTTTACATGTAAAATATTAAATTTGCTTAGCTTTTAAAAGCCAATTCATGTATGACTTCATCTGTATGTTTTTCCCTGACCCATCTAACTATAATTCCCCACCCTGAACAGTTTTCTTACCGATTTTCCCATTATAGTTTATTAATACTTTGATTCAAACATCTCATTTTATTACACATATTTATTTCTATTTCTGCCATTATATACATATATATATATATATGAATACCTCGAATATTCTATGAAAGGACTGATGCTGGGAAGAAAGTTGAAGACAGGAAGAGAAGGGGACAGGAGAGGAACGGTTGGATTGCATCACTGACGCGATGGACATGAGTTTGAGCAAGCTCTGGGAGTTAGTGATGGACAAGGAAGCCTGCCATGCTGCAGTCCATGGGATCACAAAGAGTGGGACATGACTGAGTGACTGAACTGAACTGAGATACATAGAAACTCTTGAAGGAATACTTTGAGTTGCTTTCATTTCTGTACTGTTTTTGATCATTGGGTAACTACTGAAAAATAAAGTCTAGTTACATTAGGAACTTTCAATTTATAAAAAAAGATTATAGATAAGATTAAACTAGAGATACAACATTCTGTATATGTCAAATGTTAACTGATTAATGCCAGCATAACTGTTAATTTTAAAATTAGGTGTATGCTTGCATTTCAACTTATGTCATCCTTATCCTTAGTTTCCCCATGTGTATAAAAGAAAGAGAAAGTTAGGAGAGAGAAAAAAAAAAGACAAGAAAGAAGGAAGCAAGGAAAAGAGAGAGAGAAGGAAGAAAGAAAGCCAGCAAAGGAAGAAGTGAAAGAGAGAAAAGCAAAATAAATAGCTATTAAATACACAAAGACTACCTGGAAAAGAACTTTAAAAATTCACAGTTTTGCATTTTACGAAGATGAATTTTCCAATCATTTGCTTTTGTAGTCTCACTGAATTCTTTTGATGTCTGCTCATTTTCTCAAATTTGAGATATCAGCATTTCATTTTATCTTAACTATAAAATAAAGCAGTCCTTGTTATTTAAGCTTTTGTTAGCTAGCCCATTGCCTGCTGTTAACATAGTGAAATGAGAGAGAACAATGGCAGCTTTTCCTGGAATACTCTTTCTACATTCCTTGTTCAGGGTAGAGAGGTGAAAAAATACCTTCTCACATGGAAAACAAATACAAAGAAGCAAGACCCTCTATGCAATGTTGGTAGTATACTTCCCTCACTCATACATGAACATTGTTTGGTAGAAACGGTATAACAGCAATAAACTTTAGAACACAATTGGAAATATTGATTAGAATGACCAAGGTATTTATCAGTATTTCCAGAAGTCTTACATGAGAGGTCTGTCCTATAGATTTATCTGAAATTTTATTATAAGATATATAATAAATAACATGTACATTTAATGATATTGCAGCATTTTTGTAATAGGAATGTATTAGAATTAAAATAAGGGCCCATTAATGGGGGAGGGAAGCATTAAGTTAACTATGATTTTATCTTTGCAATGAAATAAAATGTAAGGAAGACAAAAAGATGACCTTTGGAGTGGAAGAAAATATTTGCAAATGATACTACAGATAGGGGGGTAATATCCAAAATAAATAAACAGTTTATATAATGTAATATCAAAAACACCCAAACAATTAAATTAATAAATGGGAGAATGCCTAAATAGACATTTTTTCCAAAGCAGACACACATGTGACATATTGCTAACAGGTTAATGAAGAGATGCTCAGTACTATTAATCATCAGAGAAATGCAAATTGAATCCATATTAAATTCCACCTTACACCTGTCAAAATAGCTATCATCTAAAAGTTTACAAAAAACAGATGTTGGTGAGGATATAGAGAAAAGAAGCCCTGGCACACTGTGGTGGGAATGTGAGTTGGTGAAGCTACTCTGTAAAACAACATGGAGGTTCCTCAAAAAACTAAAAAAAAAAAAAAATGGAACTAGCACGTGCATGGGTGCTCAGTCACTTGATCCTGCCCGACTCTTTGTTGACTCTGTGAGCCCACCAGGCTTCTCTGTCTATGGAATTTTTCAGGCAAGAATACTGGAATGTGAACTTGAAAGTTGTTTAGTCATGTCTGACTCTTTGTGGCCTCATGGACTATACAGTGCATGAAATTCTCCAAGCCAGAATATTGGAGTGGGTAGCTTTCCCTTCTCTAAGGAATCTTCCCAACCCAGGGATCAAACCCAGGTCTCCTGCATTGCAGGCACAATTCTTTACCAGCTGAGTCACAAGGAAAGCCCAAGAATACTGGAGTGAGTAGCCTCTCACTTCTCCAGCAAATCTTCCTGACCCAGGAACTGAAGCGGTGTCTCCTGAATTGCAGGTGCATTCTTTACTAGCTGAGCTACCGCAGAAGCCAAGAAGTACCGTATTATCCCACAAGAAGCCCAAGAATACTGGAGTGGGTAGCCTATCCGTTCTCCATGGGATCTTCCCAACCCAGGAATCGAACTGGGGTCTCCTGCATTGCAGGCGGATTCTTTACCAACTGAGCTATCAGGGAAGCTGGAATGGGTTGCAATTTCTTCCTCCAGGGAATCTTCCCACTCAGGGATGAAATCCGTGTCTCTTACATTGCAGGCAGATTCTTTACTACAGAGCCACCAGGAACCTATCCCCCCCTCCTCCACTAGTGTATGAACTAGCATGTGATTCAGCAGTTCTACCAATGGATATATGCATGAAGAAAATGAAAGCACTAATTTGAAAAAATAAATGCATCCAATATTCAGAGCAACATTTTTTATAATAGCCAATATATGGTAGAAATCTTGTGTATATTAAGTGATGAATGGATAAATAGTATGGATTATGTATATATAAATATGAAGATACATACAACAAAATATTATTCAGCCATAACAAATGGCATTCTGTCATTTGCAATGATGTAAATGGATCTAGAGGATACAATGCTTAGTGAAATAAATCATATAGAGGAACTACTATATTTTATCACTTATATGTGAAATCTAATAAGTAAAATAAGCAAATGTATAAAACAAAACAGAAACAGACTCATAGACATAGAAAACCAA
>SJYC01040003.1:0-13388 GCA_006408675.1 Madoqua kirkii | reverse complement strand
TTTATTACATTGAATCAAATCAAAACCCTACATCTTAATATATTTTAGATTCACAGAAGTGAATAGGAATTATTTTTCACTTAAAAGCATACATTATTAAATTCCAGAGACTAGGTTCCAAAATCAAGTATGACTGCTTTAGCAAAAGATACTAAGTTGTTCTTTTCTCAAGGATATTTATATGGAAACTAGCATGTTTGTCTTCATTTTTATTTAGCCAAATAATGATATCAATCTTCTACATTAAAATTCTGAAAGAAATTTGGCTTTGAGGAAAGGAAATTGTTGCATATCAAATTTAAAGATGATCTGATTTTAAAACACAGACCTCATAATTCTATAATTATATAAACTTTTAATATGCCTAAACACTTCAAATTTGCAACCATTACAGCAAAATCCACTGACACCACTTTTATTTGTTTCTCCTCTTGGCTGCACTCCCGCTCTTCCCATCTTCAGCAGAAAGCCAGTCAGCCAAGGGGAAGCCCTGCCCCAGCTGCTGACTGGTATGTGCCTCATCACAGCCTGATGCTGATTCTTCTCTCTGAGGAACTGGAAGCACTCCTTCAAGCTGCTGGTAAGCTTCAGTGGAGAGGAAGTAATTGAACAGACTGTCCTTTAGAACTGGCCAGATTTCAGTGTCCATATTGAAAAACAGACTTCAAGAAGGTTTTTATTTTTTGTTTATTTTATCCTCTTTACTCTTTAATGGTCTGTTCTTTCAACTGAAAGTTGCCCTATCTGGGTCCCATGGGTCTTATTTTTATTCTAGTTCAAGGTGTATAGCCTTAAGCACAATTGCCATTTGACTATCTTTGTAATCTGTATTGGGTAGTCATTCACTTTCCGCAAGACATCAGGAGATTCTCTTGACAGTTCCCAGGTGGCCTAGTGAGACTCTCTTTATAGAACAGGACGTTCTCCAGTGCCAAGTATTCCTCTGTCTCAGAAAAGGTCAGGCCACTCTGTATCGAAAGGGACAACAATTTAATCCTGGTCTTATTTTTATTCTAGTTCAAGGTGTATAGTCTTAAGCACAATTGCCATTTGACTATCTTTGTAATCTGTATTGGGTAGTCATTCACTTTCCGCAAGACATCAGGAGATTCTCTTGACAGTTCCCAGGTGGCCTAGTGAGACTCTCTTTATAGAACAGGACGTTGTCCAGTGCCAAGTATTCCTCTGTCTCAGAAAAGGTCAGGCCACTCTGTATCGAAAGGGACAACAATTTAATCCAATTCTCATCTGCTTTTTTGATTAAGTTCTCTGGTGTGCATAAGAAGCAGAGGGAGTGATTTCAGCTTGTTTATGCTTGAGCTACATTGTGAGATGAAGGAAGCACTATACTGGGAGTTGGAAAATTTACACAATGTTCTTTCATCTGTCTCTTGTTGGCTGATCATGCTCTCACATTGGGCCTCAGTTCCCTCCTTGGTTCAGTGCAGTGATAATAATATTTACCCACCTAAAGCAAGGCTTGTATTAATATATGAGGTTCTTTGCAAATCTAAGTTTTAGTCAGTAAAAATTAAACAAGCTTACCTGAAATTATCGGTTCCCAAAAGAGGCGCCTATGCTAATAGTAGGTAGAACAAAAAAGTTCCAAGCAGAATGCTCACCACCCAGAGTAGTGGTAGGAATCAAACTGTTGAGTCTTTACTTTTTATCCAGCGCTATGAAGGCAGTGAATGAAATAACGAACAAAATCAGCATCTCTAACTGCATAGAGATTCCTGAGAAATGAAGAGTGAAACACTAGGGGTTGTGATTGATTAGAATACCATGTGCTATGCCAAGCTCTTTATGTTTAAGGGTTCTCACCTGTGAACAATTACTTGTTCTATCAACAGTATTAGAATAAATGGGTGGTCTTCGCAAAGCTTTCCTGCTGCCTTATAATTGGTATCAAAAGCTTCATCTAATGGTATGGAGGCATGGAGATTTCTATTTGCATTCCAAGTTCAGAGAACTTCCAGATGTACTTTCCAAGTTAAGAGGTACAAAGGAGAAAGAGAGAATGTCAATTAATCAATTTTATAGAAAAAAGGATTCAAATCCTGGGAAAGTACTCTATCCTGGAAAATCAACTGTTCCTTATTCCTTTCAAATATCTTTTCAGCCTTCATTTCCTTGGGGAGGTTGTAGGCTCTGGACTGCATTTCTATACTAGACAGTAGTGTACAGAATTCTGTGATGTGAAGGCAAGCTCACTTCTTAGCTATTGCTCTCCCACCTTCCCTAAGATATGTTACAGATAACTCCCAGATTCCCCAAACCACCCTCAATGAACTAGTGCCACACCCACTACTCAGATTCAGGAACAAACCTGAGGATGAAAAAGGTCATTAAGCAACTTGTGCTTCTATCTCCTGCCAATTTCTTTCAAGCACTAAAACAATTTTTAGATAAGTGAAAATAATTAGTACATGCTATACTTCTCTGCACTTCAGCCCAGAAATAAAATGTCTTCTTCCTCTATAGAGTTCAACTAGCTCTTTTGCATATAATACAATGACTGTCATTATTACAGGCAGAATTCTAAACGTTCAGTCTACTCTCCAGGGAGATTACTCTGCATTATTCAAGTGGAGCCTTGTTATCACATTAGCTCTTAGCAGCCAAAGAGAAAGGAACAAGGGTGAGCCAGAGAGATGAAGCAGAACAGAAGGGAGGAGAGTTTTGAAGCTTGAAACAGTCCAGACTCACTGCTGCTGGAAAGAGGTCATGTGGAAAGCATGAAGAAGAAAGTGGACTATCTATGAAAAAAAACCACTTGCTGACAGCCAGCAAGGAAATGGGGATCTCAGGTATACAGCTACATAGTCCTGGACTCTGCCTAAATAAGTCTGGAATTGGATTATAGCCAAAGCGTCCTGTAAAGAATGAGCCTTGCCAATACTTTTATTTTAGTCCTATAAGAACCATATAGATGGACCTACAAAGACTGTGAGATAATAAACCTGTGTTGTTTTAAAACTGTTCAATTTTGGGTAATCTGTTGTGACAACAGTAGAAAACAAATATAGGCCTTTCTCCCTCTTACTGTAAGGGACATTTGCCTTCCTGTCCCAAAGGGAAAACTACAAAAGGAATGTGGGAAGCTCAGTCAGCAAAAGGAGCAAACAGGTTGACGTGAGTCAAACTATTATTCATTTCATACTTTTAAACTTGAGATTTGCATGATATTCTATAGTTAGATTATAAAGGCTTTGCCATACCTTACACACAGAGTAATATCTAAAATACATGTGTGTGTATAAGAGAGAAATATTTGGATGAATAGTTCTTCATATATTCAGATTCATTTTTGAAGTGAAGTGAACTTCATAATGTTAGAATAGGAAAAAGGAGTCCAAAATGGCGGTGACTGAAGGGCAAAGAAGGGAAAAGTTTGAGAAAACAGAACAAAGGAAGATCGAGGACCTGAGGAGTGTGGTAAAACAAACAGCCCTCCTGGCTAGCCCAATTTACATAGGGCAGCCCCCCCCCCCCGGGGGGGGGGCGCATAAAAAGAGGAAACCTAGAAGGATTGAGGCTTCTCTTCTATTCATCTTTTGGGTCCGCCTCACTCCTCGAGGGTGTACTATTCTTTGTTTTTTTTTTTTTCTAATAAAGCTGAGCTGCAACACCAACTCATCCATCGCTTCAAATTTTTGCTGCAGCAAAACAGAACCGAGGAAGTTACAATGTCCCCTGACATCTATAGTGCCATTTCTCAGATTTAACCTGGCTGAAATAACCTCGGCTTGGCCCCTGCAAGACAGAGGCCAAACACAGCAGAAACTCAACTCGGTGAAAGCTTCCATGGTGGAAGCTGAACATGAAGAAAACCCAGCACAGGGGAAGTGGCAAGAAGCCCACCGTGCTGGAAATTGGAACAGCAAAACACGAACTCATCAGAAAGTGCAGTCTCAGATTCCAGAAGACCTTTGGTTAAGGTAGGAGATACTCGCTCATACGGCTGGAAGGACATATGGCTAACAAAATCTTAACTCCTTTACAATCTCTCATTTCTTGTTTCCTTAAACACTGTGCAAACAGGTGAGCAGCAGTGGGTGTCCCAGAGTGTCCTGAAGGCTCTACTATCTGCTGTGTCTTAGTAGCTGTTGCCCAAGTGGGTGGGGGTTCTTCTTTGTGCCAAGCATCAGGCTAATGAAAATTGTGGGCACAGTTCAGGCATTTAGCAGTTTTTCCAGCAGGATACGAGGGGGATTCCTTGGCACGTTTTTCCCACTGCTTTTTCCTTCCGTCCTTCAGCTCCTCTCTCCATCTATGCCTCTGCTTACAAAGAATTGGGCAGGTCACCATCTTTCAATTTCTGAAAGTTATGTTTGAAACCGTTTAGCTAAGATTGGGACTCAAACCCATGTGGCAGGTACTCTGTGCTACACCTAGTCACTCAGTCATATCCAACTGGGACCTGAGCCTGGTCAAAACCCACAGTGCCTGGTTTTAGGACCTAACAAAGCTCAGGCTCTTGATGTCTCATTGCAAAAAATTCAGTGAGACACAGTGAAAGGTAAGAGGTGCATTTGTTCAGATTTAGAGAGAGGCACACTCTAGATCCAACCAGTCCATTCTAAAGGAGATCTGTCCTGGGTGTTCTTTGGAAGGAATGATGCTAAAGCTGAAACTCCAGTACTTTGGCCACCTCATGTGAAGAGTTGACTAATTGGAAAAGACTGATGCTGGGAGGGATTGTGGGCAGGGGGAGAAGGGGACGAACTGGATGGCATCACCAACTCGATGGATGTGAGTTGGTGATGGACAGGGATGCCTGGCATGCTGCAATTCATGGGGTCGCAAAGCAACTGAACTGAACTGACACTACATAGGATGTGGGCCATTGCAGAGCAGTGGCCATGGAATGTGGTGCTAATGAGTGTGAGGGTCATTCAAACAATACTTGACTTGTCATCTTGGACCCATTTGATTTTAATAGACTTATGTTATGCCCTTGGGCTATATCATTCTTTCAAAAATTGTGCCCTGCCCCCTTCCCTCCTGTTTCATACTCTATTCCTAAGCCCCATCCAGGCCCACAGTGTTGCTTCTACAACCTTCTGGAGGGACAATCAGAAAACAGCTGGCCTTTGGGAGAGAAATATTGTGTAATATCCAATCTCTCTAGATATTCAGGCCTTCATCTTCCACGTTTCCTACAACATGTGCAAAGGAACATCTCTCAGTGAACTCGCTAAGACAGGTGAGAGACACACAGTGCCTGCTAGAAGTCCATCTGGTGGCATCCCTTTAGGAGTTGTTGGGCTACCAGGGATGTTTATCACTTTCAGAGTTAGCCTTGCAGGCTGTTTGGACACAAACCCTTGCCACTCCTCTCCTAAAGTTGCAAACATACCCCCAGATCAAATCTCCATTCCACTTTTATAGAACATCTGGTCTGTTGCCTCTTATCAATGTATTCTTAAGCCACTTACTAACTCCTGTAAACAGGACCCTGTCCCCTTGTAGGCAATGTCACTCCACCCCACTTATTGTTATTAAAATACTCCTAAAGCCCCTAGCAGGACCAGATAATCTGCTCCTTTGTCATTGCTTCTGATATTACCTAAAGTGGGTCTATGACAATGAGATGTTTACCATTGGAGACATCCTAAACTGCTCTTATGAAAGACTAGTAGAGGAAATCAATGACTTGAATTCTCTCAGAGCAATAAGAGAATAAGCTTATGGTTGTTTCACCAGGTTCCGGTCTCAGCCCACAGGCTTGGATTGCTTTACATCAGGGTATCTTTTTCCATCCCCAGTGGACAAACCTGCAATGAGTTAAGACTATGATACCTTAATCCTATCCAGCACTGGTCACAGTGGAGACCTTGGGGATGCCCAGTTCCAGCCTGGGGCCCCAGGTGGTCGACATGCCTCAACCTATCTAGGGATCTGGTTCTTTGAAGGTTGTCATGCCTCAACCTGCTTGGAGATCCGCCAGCCCAGGGGTCCCGGGATGTCGACATGCCTCGACATGCTCAGGGATTTGATCTCCAGGAGGCTGTCATGCCTGAGCCTCCCTGAGGATCTGCACCCTGGCCTGGAGGTGCCTTACTCTCAGGTTGCAACAGTACTGGCTAGGCTAAGCTTCAGAAAGATTCATCCCTAAGCAAGTCTACCCATGAAAATAGAAGGAAGCCTATTAGCTGTGGAACTAAGTCTGGTCTCAGCAATAACTCAGGAGTCCAACTAGAACCCCATTGCCTTTCTGGAAAGGCTAAAAGTCCCTCTAAAAGTTTACCAATCTGGACTTAGACTCTTATGAGTGACTGGTGGCTTTAAAGGACAAATTTTGCGCATCAGACATCAGGATAAAGTTTCAATAGCTACTGCAGCAGGATCCTGTTGCCTGTTTAGATGAGATAGTCCAGACAGCCACCAATACCTTTTATAACAGAACAGGAGAGGGAGGCCAAGGCCAAGAAAGGGAGAAAAGGAAAGAGATAAGGCATGACCAGGTGCTGGCTGCCCTCCAGGGAAGCCCTATGGCAAACCCTGAGTCCTTGAAGGACAAGACATGAGATAAATGCCTAATCTGTAGAAAGGCGGGCCAAAGAGTGTCCAAACCCTGGCAAGTCTCTTAAAATGGCATGCTACAAATGCCATCAAGTGGGACATTGGGTGGCACTCTGTCCTTGGGTCCCAAGAGCCTCAAGGTCAAGCACCAAGCCTTTCCTCACGATGGTTCAACAGTACTGAGGCGACCCACTCCAGCCAGGCCACCTGTCACAGATAACTATCACGGGGCTGGGGCCAAGGGTGCAACTGGATGTGGCAGGCAGATCTGAGACTTGCTTGGCTGACACAGGTGCTACCTACTCTGTCCTGACCTCCTACTCCAGAGTCTTCTTCCAAACTTGTAACATTTTGGGTGCTACAGGAAAAATGATTACAAAAGATTCACCCAAGCACTTCTTCATGGCTGGCATGGGCAAATATTTTCCCACCAGTTTCTGGTGGCACTTGCAACTCCTTCATTGGGAAAAAAATCTTGCCTGCCTTCAAAATCTTGCAGCTATTGCTGTCCTGGTAGAAGACGCCTTAAAACACTCTCTTGGGGCAAATTAACTATTTTTACTAGCCATCAAGTGAAATAATTCCTGAATGGGAAATGTCATTTATGGGTGTCTGATCAAAGAGTCCTCATATATCAAGTAGTGCTGAAGGAAAATCCAGGCCTGACTATATCACCTTGTGAGTGTCTTAACCCAGCCACTTCTTGCCTACTCCCAAGGGCTCTCTCCCCTTTCACTCTAGCCTATAAACCTTGGACCACTGGACAAAACCCCGAAAGGGATTGTCAGATCTTCTGACCAATCCTGAGGAAATCTGATGGAAGCAGCTTTGTCTTGGATGGGAAAGAAGAGCCGGATATGCATTAGTCTCCAATTTTGAGACCGTAGAGGCTAAACGTTTGCTACCAGGTACTTCAGCCCAATTAGCTGAGCTCATAGCCCTGACTTGAGTTTTAGAGTTGGGAAAAGGAAAAAGAGTAGCCATTTACACTGACTCCAAGTATGCCTTTCTACATGCACATGCTGCTATTTGGAAAGAAAGAGGCCACTTGATCACCCAAGGATCTCAAAGCAAATATGGTGATCAAATACTCAGGCTCTTGGAGGCAATCCATCTGCCCACTGAGGTTTCAGTCTCCTACTGTGAAGGACACCAAAAAGAGAGCACAGAAGTGGCACGAGAGAACCAAGCAGCTGATCAGGCAGCCAAGAGAGCAGCATTACAGAACAATGACCTAATAGGGGTTGCCAACTTTGTTTCACAGACGAATTTGCAAAAAACTCCTTCATATACTGAAGATGAGACTCTTAAAGTTAAGACTGAGGGCTTTCAAGAAAATCATATGGGGTGGTTCCAGAAGAAGGGACTCCTTTTTCTCCCTGGGAACCTCCAATGGAAGTTGGTTAACTCTTTACTTGTCACCATTCATTTAGGGGAAAAGGCTCTCCAAATATTGAAAGGTTCTTCAGAGGAACAGGCCTCCAACGACTATAAGTAAGTGGTCTGCTTTTGTCCTACTTGTCAGTTAAACAACCCCAAGGTGCTCGAAGACCTCAGCTGGCCCAGCCCATCCAAAGACGTGGGACCAACCCAGGAAAGGACTGGCAGATGGACTTCACCCAGATGCCAGTTTCTCAAGGGTATAAATATTAGTAATGATAGATACATTCACAGTATGGATTGAAGGCTTTCCCACCCAGACTGAGAAAGAAGGCTGAGGAGGTGGTAAAAAACTACACCATGAAATCATTCTGAAACTTGGTCTGCCCAGTGATTACAAAGTGACAGTGGGACATCATTTACTTCTAAGGTCACCTAAAGGGTCTCTAAAGCATTGGGCATTACTTATTATTTCCATTGTGCCTGGAGACCTCAATCTTCAGGATAGAAAGAGCCAGCCAATTCTTAAAATCAGCAATAAGAAGATAACCCTGAAGACCTCTGTGAGATGGAAGGAAGATTTACTAATAGCTCTCCTCTACACCCATATTGTCCCTAAGGAACAGGTTGGTCTTTAGTCCTTATGAGACCTTGAGACCTTTTGTTTATGCCAATTACCTCTTCCTTCATCCATAAGCTCAGTCCCTCTGGTCTTATGCCATGGCCATTGGGCAATTCCAACAGGAAATACGCTTGTGGGTATCAACCAGGACCCAGGTGATTGTAAAGAGCCACCACTATATGCTCCAGAGACTCAAGTCCTAAATAAGTCTGGAAAGATGGGTCTCCAAAGGCTCAACTCCAGCCCACATGGAAGGGTCCTACCCTGTAATACTTTCTACCCCCACAGCAGTCAGGGTACCAGGACACAACTCCCGGATTCACTACTCACTAGTCAAATGGGGGGGGGGGGCGGTGCAAAATAAAACAGAAGAGGACACTCAGTACACCCGTGAGCCCTGGGAGATCTCAGATACCTATTCAGGACTGCAAATGAGTGTCATTCTAATGAACATCCCCAAAATTAATTTTCTGAGGAAAAGATTTCTCAGGAAAGCTCTAAAGAGCCACCACAGCTTGGCAGGGATTGTACTTCAAAAAAGACAGGTTGTACTTCAAAATAGATCTGATCCCTAAACAAGGAGGGCCTTGAGCCATGTTAAATGAGAGGTGTTGTTTCTGAGTAAATCCCTCCAGCTAAGTTAAAGAAAGCCTCATGATCTCAAGGAAAACATTCGGATCCTACTGGATCCCAAAGAACGAGCTGGAGAGTTCTCAAGGTGGCTACAATCTTTCTTTGGGGGATCCTTCTCCTGGATAGGGGAAATTTGGAGTTGGCTAATGCCCCTACTAATCCTTATTATCACCATATTGATGCTGCTCATGATTGCTCCATGTATTATCTATCATCTAGACCATTTTGTCTCTGCTCAGGTCAACAAGCTACAAGGATATATAAAACTACAGCCAACCACAGAAAATATCACTCACCCTTAGATGGACACCTCTATAAAGACTCTGAGGCTTGAGACTAGCAAGTGGGGAAGGCTCAATGCCCCTCACTGTCTCAATTCAGGGGAAAGTAGCCTGAGAGACTTTGATGCCCTTATTCCCAAACAATTGGGCCTACCATCTCTTGAGGGGGGAATGTTAGGTAGTTTGAATAGGAAAAGGGAGTCCAAAATGGCAGTGGCTAAAAGACAAAGAAGGGAAAAGCGTGCAAAAATAGAACAAATGGAAGTCAGGACAAACAGCCCTCCTGGCCAGCCCAGTTTACACAGGACAGGCTCGGGGAGGAAGCCTGGGACGGAGGTCTCTCTTCCCTTTGTCTTTCGGCTCCGCCAGTCCTCACTCATCCAGGGTGCACTATCATTTGTTTTTCCTAATGAAACTGAGCTGTAACACCAACTCATCCATCACTTCAAATTTTTGCTGCAGCGAGACAGAACTAAGGAAACTACAAACTCTCCTGACAATATGTTCACTAATCTTTCACTCACACCTCAGTAAAACATCATGAATCCTTATGTGTGAACTATATATAAGGAAATAGAGCCTCAAAAAATTTTAGGGCTCTGCCTAATGTCAATAAAACAAAATTTTGACTACAAAATGGAGCCAACTCTAGGGAAATAAAATGTCTAAAATTATTGAACATAAAATAACCTGAGATCACCAGATCTTGAAGGGGGGAAAAAAAACAACCCAAAACCCAAAAAACTAGAAGATAGTTTGGCCAGGTGTAAAAATACCATAGAAGCAGTTTGTATCTCACATTTGACAAGATAAGAAGACAGGAATTTTCTGTTAATAGACTTAAGTTGTCTTATTATTATTTCAAAATGAGGCATTTCCATAGCAAAGGATCAAAGGGACAAAACAGAGTGAAGTAGACCACTATAGCATGCCCTAAATAAATATTAAGCATAATTACTCTGCACAGTTATCAGGTGAACAACTCATCTGAATGCATTTAAACTTAAAACACACACACACACACAAAACTGTTCTTCTTGTCATAATTTTACTAGTTTGGGGTGAGGAGTAGAAACAGGACTAGTCTAGATATAGTAGGTCTCTTGTACAGGAGGAAGGCCCTATAATACCATCTGTACAATCACACATGTTTCTTCTAAAGGAGCCAAAGAGAAACAAAGGAAAATAGTATTAGCTGAAGAATTATAGCCCCCCACACAATGGAGCCAATAGATTCTGTACCACTAACATGGAGTTTCCAATTTCAACTCTCTTTTCTGTGCATCTTCTCAACTATAGAGGTAAGTGGAAGAAGAGATCCAGGGAAAATAACAGATCTTATCTCTATCCAACCCAAACTCAGGAAGGAGCTATAAGGCTAAACTAAATCTGAGAAGGAACAGGATTTTGAATCAAATAGTTGATTGAAAATGTTTAAAATTATTGAAATTCATGGACTCAAATGAGAAGCAATTATGGTAATCAACTACACAGTGGGAAGGGAGATATCAAAGTCTGTCCAAGTATTAGAAAAAATAGAAATGTTTTCTACTTGTACTTTAATGGTTTTCAATTCATTGGGCACTCACAACAACACTAATCTCATATTACCTTGTTTATGTCAATATCTATGTATCTAATAATGTAATTTTAAGTTTAGGAGTATCCTAATAAAACAGCCACAAAAAATGTTTAAATTTATTGAAATACTCTTCAGATGAGCCATTAAATTCATATCTGAGCAGGGCAATAATTAATTTATTGAATACTTACTATGAGTAGGACAATGTTCTAAATATTTTACATGTAACATTAATCAAATTATCAAAACTACCTTAATGGCTTTGGTAAAACAAGACAATTGATACACAGCAAGTTTAAATACTGTGCACAGCTCAAAATTGTTAAGTACCAGAGCTATGATTTGAACACAAAGTTGAACACTGGATTCTTTTTGCCAAATTTCCTGATAATGGAAAAAAGCACAAAAGGTTCAAAACAGAAATTCACAGTTCACTCCAAACTGTTTCAAAGCTAAAAGGATAAATCATAGATAGTGAAAGAATTAACCTACTTCCTCAAACAATATTTATTTGACAAATCCTTGATTCAATTTCACTGGCCTGACAAATATAATAAACAAATTAAAATGACTGCATCTTCATGTCTTTTCCTATTCTGAAAAGAATTCATTTTCAAAAATCTCTTTGAGGTTACTTCTTTTTCTTTCTCTCTTTTATTCTTCTAGAAGTCTTACTAAATACGTGTTGGAGACGTACCTTTGATTTTTGTGCCTTGATTGCTTTTACTATGCAGTCTGTCTCATTACATTGCCTTCTAGGAGATTATAGTGATATAACAGATACACTGAAATTTATTTATTAGATATTTTGGTACCATGTACTGCAGCTGACATTTTACCCATTTGCATTCACAACACTAAGATGCAAAAATTGTCATCATTTCCATTTGACAGATAGTCCAAGAATAATGGGGAGGTTAAAGAATGAAACCAATTCCGTTTGACCACAGGACCTGCAGTGTCCGCTCCTGCCTACCTTACTGGTTTCTGTTCATTCATTTTTTCCTTAGCAAGATTTAGCATACTCTTCATCATTCCTATCTAAATTTTTTAAAATTTAGTTTCAAAGGTGATATTCATCAATTCCAAGATTTTCATGTGATCTTTTTAATCTCTCTGTACACAAAACACCCTACTTGTTTTTTGAAACTTAGTTAAACATCTACATTTTGAGGGTTTAAGTTTGTGTTGTTGTGAAAGTTGCTTAGTTGCGTCTGACTCTCTCCAACCTCATGGACTGTCACCTTCCAGATTCCTTTGTCCATGAAACTCTCCAGACAAGAATATGGTGTGGGTTTCCATTCCCTTCTCCCGGGAATCTTCCTGACTCACTGATCAAACCTGGGTCTCCTGCACTGCAGGCAGATTCTTTACCATCTGAGCCACTAGGAAGCCCCAATTAAACCTTTATCTTTTGAGAGTTTAAGCTTACTTACTACAAAATATTGTTTAACAATTTTTTGATCTCTATTTCCTATGATGTGAAATTTCCTTCCTGTTGGATCTTTCAAATATCAAAAATTCTCTACAGACTGTATCTCACATTCTTCACTAGAGGAATACTTTATCATCAGTCTCAATAAGAGCGCTAATAATATAAGAAGCAGGGGGTCATACTGTTAGGCTCTTTGGCAGACCTTACGCTCTGCAAATGAGCAGTCTTGACCTTGCTCTCACATGTAACACAGACCAAATTCTTATATTTTGTGACAGCATTTACTTTTTCCTCTGAATATCCAAAGTGGCACACGATGGTTTCATCATAAGTTGAGAGCAAATGTAATTAGCACACACTGGTATTTCCCTAGGTTCCAGAGATCATATAGGAAGCCTGGTCTCCTTGCTTCACTTCACCCCTGTATGTGTAAGTAAGTAAGTATTAGTCGCTCAGTCATGCCTGACTCTTTGTGACCCCATGGACTGCAGCCAACCAGGCTCCTCTGTCCATGAGATTTTCCAGGCAAGGATACTGGAGTGGGTTGCCTTTTCCTTCTCTAGGGGATCTTCCTGATCCAGGAGTTGAACTCAGGTCTCCTGAACTGTAGGCAGACTCCCCACCAACTGAGCTACAAGGGAAACCTAACCTCTGCATATGTAAGGAGTCATCTATCAGTTCCAAGCTGCTAATTTTAAAATTTTTGTTGCACTTGCTTCTTTGGTATTTCTCTTTCTACTTAGGTCCTTACAATCTCTTCTTTCTTTCATTTTTAAGTGTATAGTTAACATTTTTTCAACACTATGAACCAGAATGGATAAAACACTACTATTTTTATGGTCATCTGGACCAAAACTGGTTATGTTTTAAGGAAACAAAGTTATAAAAGAAGCTTTAAGAATGCAATAGTGGCAATTTATAATATAT
>SJYC01039998.1:0-12617 GCA_006408675.1 Madoqua kirkii | reverse complement strand
CCATGACCCTACGATTTTTGAAAACAGAAGGTTTCTTTAGGGCCTTTGGGATATGCCCCTGAGCATCCTAGGAATTATGAGGATGGAAGGCTGCTTCTCAGAGCCCTGGGATTCAGCGCTTATATTTCTACAAAATATGAGGACACAGTGTTGCTTTTCCGGCCACTCGGGATATTCCCCCTATGGCCCTATGAATTATTAGGACCGAATGCTTCTTTTCGGGCCCCTCAGGATACGCCCCTGAATGGTCTATGAAGTATGAGGATGGAGTCCTGCTTCACGGGCCCTTCCGGATATGCCCCATGTGTGCTGCAAATTATGAGGACGGAATGCTTTTTCCGGGCCCCTCGGGATATGCTCCCTATAGCCCTACAAATTATGAGGACGGAATGCTGCTTCCCGTGCTTCTCAGGATACACCCTCGAGTGCCCTACCAATTATGAGAACTGAATGCTGCTACACAGGCCAAACTGGATACTCCCGGTAGTGCCCTTCAAATTATGAGGATGGATTGCTGCTTCCTGGGCTTCATGACAAATGTCCCCAAGTGCCCTCCAAGAATTGAGGACAAAATGCTGCTTCCCAGGGCCCTCAGGATAACCCACCCAGTGCCCTACGAATTATTAGGTGACAATGCTGCTTCCTGGGGCCATCGGGACAGGCCTCCGAGTGCCCTACGAATTATGAGAACACAATTCTACTTCCCCATCCCCTCGGGATATGCTCCCTAGTACTCTACGAATTATAGGAGGGAATGCTGCTTCCCTGGTCCCTTAGGATAAACCTCCGAGTGCCCTTTGAACTATGAGGAAGGAATGCTGCTTCCCGGGACACTGAGGATAGGCCCAGAGTTCTCTATGAATTAAGAATATAGAATGCTACTTGCCCGGCCCCTCTGGAAATGCCACCCATGGTCCTATGAATTATGATGACATAATTCTGCTCCTGGGACCTTCAACATACGGTCCTGAGTGTCCTAGGAGTTATGAGGATGGAATGTTGCTTCGCAGGCCCTTCAAATTATGCCCGTGAGTGCCTTACTAACTATGAGGTTGGAATGCTGCTTCCCAGGCTTCTCAAAATTTGTTCCCGAGTGACCCACGAGCTATGAGGACAGAATGCTGCTTCCTTGGCCACTCTGGATACTCCCCGCATGACCCTAATATGTTTGAGGACGGAATGCTGCTTCTTGGGCTGCTCAGGATACGCTCAGAAGTTCCCTATGTATTAAGAGAAGGATATGCTGCTCCCTGGTCCCCTCGGGATACAGCCCCAAGTGTTCCACAAATTATGAGGATGGAATGCTGCTTCCAGGGCCACTTGGGATACTTCCGCTATGGCCCTACAAATTATTAGGACCGAATGCTGCTTTTCGGGCCCACTGGGATACGCCCTTAAATCCCCTATGAATGATGAGGATGGAATGCTGCTTCACGGGCCCTTCGGGTTATGCCCCGAGTGTGCTGTGAATTGTGAGGACGGAAGGCTTTTACCGAGCCCATCGGGATATGTTCCCCATGGCCCTACAAGTAACGAGGACGGAATGATGCTCCCTGTGCTCCTTGGGATTCGTCCCTGAGTGTTCTCTGAATTATGAGGACGGAATGCTGCTTCCTTATATCCTCAGGACACTGCCCCCATGGCCCTATGTATTACAGGGGCAGAATGCTGTTTCAAGGCTTCTCAGGATATGCCCACCATGGTCATACAAATTATGAGGATGGAATGCTCCTTCCTGGGCCTCTCAGAATATGGCCCCGAGTGCCCTATTCATTGGAAGGATAAAAGGCTGCTTCCCGGCCACCTCGGGATATGTTCCAGTGTGCCCTATGAGTTATGAGGACGGAATTCTGCTTCGGGAACGCTCGGAATAAGTGGGCACTTCAAAATACACCTCCAAATGCCCTATGAATTATGAGGTCAGAATGCTGCTTTCCGGGTTCTTCGGGACACATCTCCGAGTGCCCTATGAATTATGAGAACAAAATGATATTTCCCCCTCCTTTTGGGATACGCCCCCTTGTGCTCTACGAATTATAGGAGGGAATGCTTCTTCCTCGGCACTCGCGATACACTCCCCATGCACTTCGAATTATGAGGACGTAATGCTGCTTCACAGGCCCTTCAGGATTCGCAGATGAGTGCCCAACGCAATATGTGGACGGAATGCTGCTTCCCGGACCCCTCAGGATAAGCCCTTCTTGACCCTATGAATTATGAGGATAGAATACTGCTTCTTCAGCCGCACAGGTAACACCACCCATGAATCTACAAATTATGAGGTCTGAATGCTGCTTCCCAAAATTGTCGGGATAAGCACTCCACGGTCCTTTGATTTATGAAGACGGAATGTTGCTTCCTGGGACGCTCAGGAGAAGGCTCCCTTTTCTCTACGAATTATTAGGACAGAATACTGCTTTCCAGGTCACTTGGAATACTCCTTCCATGGCCCTATCATTTATGAGGAAAGAATACTGCTTCCTGGGCTTCTAGGGATACGCCCCTAAGTGCCCTAGGATTTATGAGAAAGGAAGGCTGCTTCCCGGGCACTCGGAATACGGCCCCCATATTGCTATGAATTATCAGGATGGAATGCTGCTTCCCGGGCCACTCGGCATACTCCCCCCGTGACCCTAGGATTTTTGAGGATGGAATGCTGCTTCTCGGGCCGCTCTGGATATACCCCCAATTACCGTATGTATTAAGAGGGGCAAATGCTGCTCCCTGGTCCCCTCAGGATACAGCCTCGAGTGTTCCACTAATTATGAGGATGGAATGCTGCTTCCAGGGCCACGAGGGATACTCTCCCTATGGCCCTATGAATTATTAGGACCGAATGCTACTATTCGGGCCCATTGAGATAGGACCCTGAGTGCCCTATGAATTATGAGGATGGAATGCTGCTTTCCCGGCTTCTGGGAAAACACCCCCGAGTGACCTATGAATTATGAGGACATAATGCTGCTTCCCGGGCCCTTTGGGAAATGCCCCCCATAGCACTATGAATTATCAGGAAAGAATGCTGCTTCCCGAGACCCTCTGGATATGTCCCCGTGTGTCCTATGAATTATGAAGATGGAATGCTGCTTCTTGGGCTCCTTGCGACTCACCTGCAAGTGCCCTATGAATTATCAAGATGGAATTTTGCTTCCCAGGCTTCTAGAAGTATGTCCCCGTGTGCCCTACGGGTTATGAGGACAGAATGCTTCTTTCCGGGTTCCTCAGGATACACCCCCGCCACCAGTGCCCTACGAATTATGAGAAGGGAACGCAACTTTCTCATCTCCTGGGGAATTGCTCCCTAGTGCTCTATGAATTATACCAGGGAATGGTGCTTCCCGGGCCCTTGGAGAGACGCCCGAAGTGCACTCTGAATCATGAGGACCGAATGCTGCTTCCAGGGCCACTGGGGATTCTCTCCCTATGGCCCTTCGAATTATTAAGACCAAATGCTGCTTTTCAGGCACCTTGGGATATGCTCCTGAGTGGCCTATGAATTATGAAAATGGAATGCTGCTTTCCGGGCTTCTGAGGATACACCCCCAAGTGCTCTACGAATTATGAGAACAGAATGCTGCTTCCCGGGCCCTTCCGGATATGCCCCGAGTGTGCTGCGAATATGACGACGGAATGCCTTTTCTAGGCCCCTCGGGATATGTTCCCCATGGCCCTAGAAATTATGAGGATGGAATGCTGCTTCCCTGACACCTTGAGATACGTCCCTGAGTGCCCTACGAATTATGAGGACAGAATGTTGCTTCCCGGGCCCTTCCAGATATTCCTGGAGTGTGCTGCGAATTATGAGGCCAGAATGCTTTTTCCAGGACCCTCGGGATATGTTCCCCAAGGCCCTACAAATTATGAGGACTGAATACTGCTTCCTGGAATTTTCAGGATAAGCACTCCATGGTCCTTCAAATTACGAGGAAGGAATGCTGCTTCCTGGGCCCCTCAGGAGAAGACCCCCTTTACTCTATGAATTATGAGGAAAGAATACTACTTTCCAGGCCACTCAAGATACACCCCTCATGGCCTTCTGATTTATGAGGAAGGAATTCTGCTTCCCGGGCTTCTAGGGATACGCCCCTAAGTGCCCTAGGAATTATGAGGACAGAATGCTGCTTCCCGAGCCCTTCTGGATATGCCCGGAATGTGCTGAGAATTATGACGAAGGAATGCTTTTCCGGGCCTCTCGGAATATGCTTCCTATGGGCCTACAAATTATGAGCACGGAATGCTGCTTCCCTTGCTTCTAGGGATACACCTTCCAGTGCCCTAACAACTATGAGAACTGAATGCTGCTACACGGGCCAAACTGGATACTTCCGGAAGTCCTCTTCGAATTATGAGGACGGATTGCTGCTTCCTGGGCTTCATGACAAAGTATTGAGGACAAAATGCTCCTTCCCGGGGCCCTCAGGATAACACGCCCAGTGCCCTACGAATTATTAGGTGACAATGCCTCCGAGTGCCCTGTGAATTATGAGAACACAATTCTACTTCCCCATCCCATCGGGATACGCTCCCTAGTGCTCTACAAATTATAGGAGGGTATGCTTCTTCCCCGGTCCCTCAGGATAAACCCCCAAGTGCCCTTCGAACTATGAGGATGGAATGCTGCTTCCCGCGACCCTCGGGATACTCCCCATGTTGCCCTATGTATTACAAGGGAAGAATGCTGTTTCCAGGTCCCGTCAGAATATGCCCCCACCCCCATGGCCCTACAAATTATGAGGACAGAATGCTTTTTCACGAGCCACTTGAGATACACCCCCATTGGCTATACGAAATACGAGGAAGGAATGCTGCTTCCCGGGACACTGAGGATAGGCCCAGAGTTCTCTATGAATTAGGAATATAGAATGCTGCTTGCCTGGCCCCTCTGGAAATGCCACTCATGGCCCTATGAATTATGATGACATAATTCTGCTCCCAGGACCTTCAACATATGGCCCTGAGTGTCCTAGGAATTATGAGGATGGAATGTTGCTTCGCAGGCCCTTCAAATTATGCCCGTGAGTGCCTTACTAACTATGAGGTTGGAATGCTGCTTCCCAGGCTTCTCAAAATTTGTCCCTGAGTGACCCACGTGCTATGAGGACAGAATACTTCTTTCCAGGTTCCTTTGATGCCCCCCACCCCCACCAGTGCCCTACGAATTATCAGAACAGAATGATACTCCCGCATCCACTTGGTATATGCTCCCTAGTGCTCTACGAATTATAGAAGGGGATGCTGCTTCCTGGGCCCTTTGGGATACGCTTGGAGTGCGCTCTGAATCATGAGGACAGAATGCTGCTTCCTGGGCCACTCTGGATACTCCCACCATGACCCTAAGATTTTTGAGGACGGAATGCTGCTTCTCGGGCTGCTCGGGATACGCCCCTAAGTTCTCTACGTATTAAGAGAAGGTAATGATGCTCCCTGTTCCCCTCGGGATACAGCCCCAAGTGTTCCACTAATTATGAGGATTGAATGCTGCTTCCCGGGCCACTTTGGATACTTCCCCTATGGCTCTACAAATTATTAGAACCGAATGCTGCTTTTCGGGCTCATTGGGATACGCCCCTAAATCCTCTATGAATGATGAGGATGGAATGCTGCTTCACGGGCCTTTCAGGATATGCCGCGAGTGTGCTGCGAATTGTGAGGATGGAAGGCTTTTTCCGGGCCCCTCGGGATATGTTCCCCATGACCCTACAAGTTATGAGGACGGAATGCTGCTCCCTGTGGGCCTCGGGTTTCCTCCCTGAGTGTCCTCTGAATTATGAGGACGGAATGATGCTTCCTCCGCTTCTTGAGATATGCCCTCATGGCCGTTTGAATTATGAAAATGGAATGCTGCTTCCTGGGATCCTCGGGATAGTGCCCCAATGGCCCTATGTATTACAGGGGCAGAATGCTGTTTCTGGGCTTCTCAGGATATGCCCACCATGGTCCTACAAATTATGAGGATAGAATACTGCTTTCTGGGCTTCTCAGAATACAGCCCCGAGTGCCCTATGCATTAGAAGGATTAAAGGCTGCTTCCTGGCCACTTGGGGATATGTCCCAGTGTGCCCTACGAGATATGAGGATGGAATTCTGCTTCGGGACTGCCCGGGATATGCCCACTATTCCCCTACAACTTATGAGGACGCAATGCAGCTTCCCGTGCTTCTCAGGATACACCCTCGAGTGCCCTACCAATTATGAGGACTGAATGCTTCTACAGGGGCCAAAGTGAATACTTCTGGCAGTGCTCTTCAAAATATGAGGACAGATTGCTGCTTCCTGGGCTTCATGACATACATTCCCGAATGACCTCCAAGTATTAAGGACAAAATGCTGCTTTCCGGGCCCCTCCAGATAATGCCCCCAGTGCCCTACAAATGATGAGGTCTCAGTGTTGCTTCCTGGGCCCATCGGGACAAGCCTCCGAGTGCCCTACGAATTATGAGAACACAATGCTACTTCCAATCCCCTCGACGTCCGTTTCCTAGTACTCTACGAATTAAGAATATAGAATGCTGCTTGCCGGGCCCTTCTGAAAATTGCACCCATGGTGCTATGAATTATGATGACATTATTCTGCTCCCGGTACCCTCGCCATATGGCTCTGTGTGCCCTAGGAATTATGAGGACAGAATGATGCTTCACAGGCCCTTCAAGATACGCCTGTGAGTGCCTTACGAACTATGAGGATGGATGGCTGCTTCCCTGGTTTCTTGAAATTTGTGCCCGAATGCCCCACGAGTTATGAGGACAGAATGCTTGTTTCCGGGTTCCTCAGGATACCCTCCCTCCTCCAGTGCCCGAGGAATTATGAGAACAGAATGCTACTTCCCAATCCCCTCCGGATACGATCCCTAGTGCTCTATGAATTATAAGAGGGAATGCTGCTTCCCATGCCCTTCAGGATACGCCCGGAGTGCACTGGGAACAATGAGGACAGATTGCTGCTTCCCAGGCCACTCAGGATACTCCTTCCATGACCCTAGGATTTTTGAGGATGCAATGCTGCTTCTCTGGCCACTCGGGATATGCCCCCAAGTCCCCTACGTATTAAGAGGGGGAATTACTGTTCCCTGGTCCCCTCGGGGTACAGCCCCGAGTGTTCCAATAATTATGAGGATGGAATGCTGCTTCCCGGGCCACTTGTGATACTCCCCCTATGGCCCTACGAATTATTAGGACCTAATGCTGCTTTTCCGGCCCCACGGGATACGCCCCTGAATGCCCTATGAATCATGAGGATGGAATGCTGCATCATGGGCTCTTCTGGATATGCCCCGAGTGTGCTGCAAATTGCGAGATTGAAACGCTTTTTCCGGGCCCCTCACGATATGCTCCCCATGACCCTACAAATTTTGAGGATGGAATGCTGCTTCCTGTGCTCCTCGGAATTCATTCCTGAGTGCCCTCTGAATTATGAGGATGGAATGCTGCTTCCTGGGCTTCTCGAGATATGCCCGCATGGCCGTTCGAATTATGAAATTGGAATACTACCTCCCGGGATCCTCAGAATACTCCCCCCATCACCCTATGTATTATAGGGGTAGAATGCTGTTTCTCGGCCCCTCAGCATATGCCCACCCTGGTCCTCCAAATTATGAGGATGCAATGCTGCTTCGTGTGCTCCTCAGGATTCATTCCTGAGTGCCCTATGAATTATGAGGTTTTAATGCTGCTTCCTGGGACTCTCAGAATACAGCCTGGAGTGCCCTATGCGTTAGAAGAATAAAAGGCTGCTTCCTGGGCCCCTCGGAATATGTCCAAGAATGGCCTACGAGTTATGAGGATGGAATTCTGCTTCGGGAGCACTTGGGATATGCCCCCGAGTGCCCTATGAATTATCAGGACGCAATGCTGCTTCCAGGGTCCATCAGGATAAGTCCTCGAATGCCCTACCAATTATGAGGACTGAATGCTACTACACGGGCCAAACTGAATTCCTGTCTGTGGCGTTCTCCTTATCGGCGAGGCGGGCGACCACAAATCATGAGGATGGAATGCTGCTTCCCAGGCCCCTCAGGAGAAGCCCCTCTTTACTTTACGAATTATGAGGACAGAACACTGCTTTCCAGGCCACTCCGGATATGACCCCCATGAACATATGATTTATGAGGAAGGAATGCTGCTTCCCGGGCTTCTAGGGATATGCCCCTAAGTGCCCTAGGAAATATGAGAAAGAAAGGATACTTCCCAGACACTCGGGATTTGGCCCCCATATTTCTATGAATTTTGAGGATGGAATGCTGCTTCCCGCACTTCTTGAAATATGTGCCCTAGTGCCCTACGAGTTATGAGGACAGAATGCTTCGTCCCGGGTTCCTCAGGATACCCTCCGTCCCCAGTGCCCTACCAATTATGAGAACGGAATGCTTCTTCCACATCCCCTCAAAATAGGCTCCCTAGTTCTTTACGAATTCTAGGAGGGAATGCTGCTTCCGGGCCCTTCGGGATATGCCCGGTGTGAGCTCTGAGTTATGAGGACGGAATGCTGCTTCCCAGGCCACTCAAGATACTCCCCCTATGACTCTAGAATTTTTGAGGATAGAATGCTGGTTCTCCGGCCGCTCGGGATATGCCCCCAAGTACCATACGTATTAGGAGGGGCAAATGCTGCTCCCTGGTCCTCTTGGGATAAAGCCCCGAGTGTTCCACTAATTATGAGGATGGAATGCTGCTTCCAGGGGCACTCAGGATACTCTGTCTATGGCCCTACGAATTATTCAGACGGAAAGCTGCTTCAGGCCTCTCGGGATATGCCCCTGAGTACCCTATGAATTATGAGGATGAAATGCTGTTTTCCAGGCTTCTGGGGATACACCCCCGAGTGCCCTATGAATGATGACAGAATGCCACTTCCGGGGCCCTTCCGGATATGCCCCTAGTGTGCTGCCAATTGTGAGGACAGAATGCTATTTCCGAGCCCATTGGGATATGCTCGCCACGGCCCTACAAATTATGAGGATGGAATGTTGCTTCCCTGGCACCTCGAGAATGTCCAAGAGTGCCCTACAAATTATGAGGACAGAATGCTGCTACATGGGCTAAACTGGATACTCCCGGAATGCTCTTGGAATTATGAGGATGGATTGCTGCTTGCCGGACTTCTTGTCATACGTCCCTGAGTGCCCTATGATTTATGAGGACAGAATGCTGCTTCCTGGGCTTGTCGAGATATGCCCCCATGGCCATTCAAATTATGAAAACTGAATGCTGTTTCCCGGGATCCTCGGGATATTTCCCCCATCTCCATATGTATTAAAGGGACAGAATGCTGTTTCTGGGCCCCTCAGGATATGCCCACCTTGGTCCTACAAACTATGAGCATGGAATGCTGCTTCCTGTGCTCCTCAGGATACATCCCTGAGTGCCCTACGAATTATGAGAACACAATGCTACTTCCCCATCCCCTCGGAATACACTCCTTACTGCTCTATGAATTAAAAGAGGCAATGCTGCTTCCCCGGTCCCTCAGGATACACCCCCGAGTGCCTTTCCAATTATGAGGACGGAATGCCTCTTCCCAGGGCGCTAGGGATACGCCCCGGAGTGTTCTACTAATTATGAGGATAAAATGCTGCTTTCCAGGCTACTCAGCATGCTCCCCCTATGGCCCTAAAAATTATTAGGATGGAATGCTGCTTTTCAGGGTCACTCGGGACCCACCCCAGAGTGCCCTATGTATTATGAGGATGGAAGACAGTTTCTCGGGCTTCTGGGGATATACCCCTCAGTGCCCTACAAATTATGAGGATGAAATGCTGCTTTCCTTGCACCTCGGGTTAATCCTCACATCACCCTATGTATTACAAGGGCAGAATGCTGTTTCCATTTCCCTCAGGATATAATACCCCATGGCCCTACAAATTATGAGGACAGAATACTTTTTCGCGAACCACTTGTAACACGCCCCCCATGGCTATATGAATTATTAGGAAGGAATGCTGCTTCCAGGGACACTGAGGATAGGCCCCTAGTTCCCTATGAATTAAGAATATAGAATGCTGCTTGCCGGGCCCCTCTGGAAATGCCACCCATGGCCCTACGTATTATGATGACACAATTCTGCTTCCTTGGACTCTCAGCATACGCCCCCGAGTGCCCTAAAAATTATGAGGATGGAATGCTGCTCCCTGGGACCCTCGGGATACTCACCTCGTTGCCCTATGTAATACAAGGGCAGAAAGCTGTTTCCAGGTCCCTCAGGATATGCGCCCCCCCCCCATGGCCCTACAAATTATGAGGACAGAATGCTTTTTCACCAGCCACTTGAGATACGCCCCCGAAGGTTATACGAATTATGAGGAAGGAATGCTGCTTCCTGTGACACTGAGGATAGATAGGCCCCGAGTTCTCAACAAATGAAGAATATAGAATGCTGCTTGCTGGGCCCTTCTGGAAATTGCACCCATGGCGCTATGAATTATGATGACATTATTCTTCTTCCAGGACCCTCGCCATAAGGCTCTATGTGCCCTAGGAATTATGAGGATGGAATGATGCTTCCCAGGCTTGTCGAAATTTGTACCCGAATGCCCCACGAGTTATGAGTACAGAATGCTTCTTTCCGGGTTCCTCAGGATACCCCACCACCCTGAGTGCCCTACGAATTATGAGAACGGAATGCTACTTCCCAATCCCCTCAGCATACACTCCCTAGTGCTCTATGAATTATAGGAGGAAATGCTGCTTCCTGGGCCCTTCAGTATACGCCCAGAGTGCACTGTGAACAATGAGGACAGAATGCTGCTTCCCAGGCCACTCAGGATACTCCCTCCATGACCCTAGGATTTTTGAGGACGGAATGCTGCTTCTCTGGCCGCTCGGGATATGCCCCCAAGTTCCCTATGTATTAAGAGGAGGAATTGCTGTTCCCTGGTCCCCTCGGGGTACAGCCCCGAGTGTTCCACTAACTAAGAGGATGGAATGCTGCTTCCTGGGCCACTTGTCGTACTCCCCCTATGGCGCTACGAATTACTAGGACCTAATGCTGCTTTTCTGGCCCCACGGGATACGCCCCTGAATGCTCTATGAATTATGAGGATGGAATGCTGCCTCACGGGCCCTTCTGGATATGCCCCGAGTGTGCTGCAAATTGTGAGGTTCGAACGCTTTTTCCGGGCCCCTCACGATATGCTCCCCATGGCCCTACAAATTATGAGGACGGAATGCGGCTTCCTGTGCTCCTCGGGATATGTTCCACATGGCTCTACAAATTGTTAGGACGGAATGTTGCTTCCTGTGCTCCTCGGGATTTGTCCCTGAGTGCCCTCTGAATTATAAGGACGGAATCATGCTTCCTGGGTTTCTCGATATATGCCCCCATGGCCGTTCGAATTATAAAAATGGAATGCTGCTTTCCGGGACCCTCAGGGTACTCCCCCCATCGCCCTATGTATTACAGGGGCAAAATGCTATTTCCGGGCCCCTCAGGATATGCCCATGGTCCTCCAAATTTTTAGGATGTAATGCTGCTTCTCGAGCCACTCGGGATAAGCCCCCAAGTTCCCTCTGTATTAAGAGGGTCAAATGCTCTTCCCTGGTCTCCTTGGGATAAAGCGTCGAGTGTTCCACTAAATATGAGGATGGAATGCTGCTTCCAGGGCCACTAGGGATACTCTCCCTATGGCCCTATGAATTTTTAGGACCGAATGCTGCATTTCCGGCCCGTCGGGATAGGCCCCTGAGTGCCCTATGAATTATGAGGATGGAATGCTGCTTCTTGGGCTCCTCGAGACTCACCTGCAAGTGCCCTACGAATTATCTGGATGGAATTTTGCTTCCCAGGCTTCTCGAAATATGTCCCCGAGTGCCCTACATGTTACGAGGACAGAATGCTTCTTTCCAGGTTCCTCAGGATACACCCCCGCCACCAGTGCCCTACGAAATATGAGAAGGGAATGCTACTTTCCCATCCCCTGGAGAATCGCTCGCTAGTGCTCTATGAATGATAGGAGGGAATGGTGCTTCCCGGGCCCTTGGGGATACGCCCAAATGCGCTCTGAATCATGAGGACCGAATGCTGCTTCCCCGGTGACTCGGAATACGCCCCGAGTGCCCTAAGAATTATGAGGACAGAATGCTGCTTCCCCGGCCCTTCCAGATATGCCCGGAATATGCTGAGAAATATGAGGAAGGAATGCTTTTTCCGGGCCTCTTGGAGTATGCTTTCCATGGCCCTACAACTTATGAGGATGAAATGCTGCTTCCCTGGCACCTCGAGATATGTCCCTGAGTGCCCTACGAGTTTTGAGGATGGAATGCTGCTTCTCGGACCTCTGGGGATACTTCCCCCATGACCCTACGATTTTTGAGAAAGGAAAGATTCTTTCGGGCCTTTGGGATATGCTCCTGAGCATCCTAGGAATTATGAGGATGGAATGCTGCTTCCCTGGCTCCTCGAGATACATCCCTGAGTGCCCTATGAATTATGAGGACAGAATACTGCTTCCCGGGCCCTTCCTGATATTCCCAGAATGTGCTGAGAATTATGAGAAAGGAATGGTTTTTCCGGGCCCATCGGGATATGCTCCTCATGGCCCTACAAATTATGAGGATGGAATGCTGCTTCCCTGGCACCTCGAGATACGTCCCTGAGGTGCCCTATGAAGTATGAGGATGGAATG
>SJYC01039997.1:0-23645 GCA_006408675.1 Madoqua kirkii | reverse complement strand
TTATGAGGATGGAATGCTGCTTCCCTGGCACCTCGAGATACGTCCCTGAGGTGCCCTATGAAGTATGAGGATGGAATGTTGCTTCCCGGGCCTCTGGGGATACTTCACCCATGACCCTACCATTTTTGAAAATAGAAAGTTTCTTTAGGGCCTTTAGGATATTCCCCTGAGCACCCTAGGAATTATGAGAACAGAAGGCTGCTTCTCGGAGCCCCGGGATTCAGCCCCCATATTTCTACGAAATATGAGGACACAATGTGGCTTCCCGGGTCACTCAGGATATTCCCCCTATGGCCCTACGAATTATTAGGACCAAAAGTTGCTTTTCAGGCCCCTCGGGATGCGCCCCTGAGTGGTCTATGAATTATGAGGATGGAGTGCTGCTTCACAGGCCCTTCCGTATATGTCCCTAGTGTGCTGCGAATTGTGAGGATGGAAGGCTTTTTCCGGGCCCCTCGGGATATGCTCCCCATGGCCCTACAAGTTATGAGGATGGAATGCTGTTCCCTGTGCTCCTCGGGATTCGTCCCTGAGTGTCCTCTCAATTATGAGGACAGAATGCTGCTTCCTGGGCTTCTCGATATATGCCCCCATGGCCGTTCGAATTATGAAAACGGAATGCTGCTTCCTGGGATACTCGGGATACTGTCCCCATGGCCCTATGTATTACAGGGGCAGAATGCTGTTTCCGGGCTTCTCAGGATATTCCCACCATGGTCCTACAAATTATGAGGATGGAATTCTGCTTCCCAGGCCTCTTGGAATACGTCCCCAAGTGCCCTATGCATTAGAAGGATAAAAGGCTGCTTCCCGGCCACCTCGGGATATGTCCCAGTGTGCCCTACGAGTTATGAGGATGGAATTCTGCTTTGGGACCGCTCAAGATATGCCCCCTAGTCCCCTACAACTTATGAGGACGCAATGCTGCTTCCCGTGCTTCTCAGGATACACACTCAAGTGTCCTAAAAATTATGAGGACAGAATGCTTCTACGTGGGCCAAACTGGATATTCCCGGAAGTGCCCTTTGAATTATGAGGACAGATTGCTGCCTCCTGGGCTTCATGACATACGTTCCCGAGTGACCTCCAAGTATTAAGGACAAAATGCTGTTCTAAGAATTATTAGGACGGAATGCTGCTTCTCGGGCTTCTTGGAATACGCCTGCGAGTGCCCTACAAATTATGAGGTTGGAATGCTGCTCCCTGTGCTACTCCAGATACATCCTTGAGTGCCCTATGCATTAGGAGGATAAAAGCCTGCTTCCCGGGCACTTCGAAATACACCTCCGAATGCCCTATGAATTATCAGGTCAGAATGCTGTTTCCCTGGTCCATCGGGACACATCTCCGAGTGCCCTACGAAGTATGAGAACAAAATGATACTTCCCCATCATTTCGGGATACGGCCCCTTCTGTTCTAGGAATTATAGGAGGGAATGCTTCTTCCCCGGCACTCGCGATACACTCCCAATGCATTTCGAATTGTGAGGATGGAGTGCTGCTTCACGGGCATTCAGAGTTCGAAGACGAGTGCCCAACGAAATATGTGGACAGAATGCTGCTTCTCGGACCCCTCAGGATAAGCCCTTCTTGACCCTATGAATTAGGAGGATAGAATACTGCTTCTTCGGCCGCACAGGCAACACAACCCATGAATCTACAAATTATGAGGACTGAATGCTGCTTCCCGGAATTGTCGGGATAAGCACTCCATGGTACTTTGAATTAGGACGGAATGATGCTTCCCGGGACCCTCAGGAGAAGGCCTCCATTACATCAGGATATGTCCTCGAAAGCCCTCTCCATTATGAGGACGGAATGTTGCTTCCCGTGCTTTCCAGGATACATCCTCGAGTGCCCTACCAATTATGAGGACTGAATGCTGCTACACGGGCCAAACTGGATACTCCCGGAAGTGCCCTTTGAATTATGAGGACGGATTACTGCTTCCTAGGCTTCAAGACATATGTCCCAGAGTGCCCTCCAAGTATTGAGGACAAAATGATGCTTCCTGGGGCACTCAGGATAACACGCTCAGTGCCCTACGAAATATTAGGTGACAGTGCTGCTTCCTGGGCCCATTGGGACAGGCCTCCGAGTGCGCTACCAATTATGAGAACAAAATGATACTTCCTCGTCCTTTCGGGACACGCCCCCTTGTGCTCTACGAATTATAGGAGGGAATGCTTCTTCCCCGGCACTCGTGATACACTCCCAATGCACTTTGAATATGAGGACGTAATGCTGCTTCCCGGGCCCTTCAGGATTCCCAGACGAGTGCCCAAAGCAATATGTGGACGCAATGCTGCTTCCCGGGCCCATCAGGATATGTTCTCGAATGCCATCCCAATTATGAGATGGGAATGTTAATTCCCGTGCTTCTCAGGATACACCCTCGAGTGCCCTATCAATTATGAGGGATGAA
This sequence comes from Madoqua kirkii, assembly GCA_006408675.1. Classification (NCBI taxonomy): domain Eukaryota; kingdom Metazoa; phylum Chordata; class Mammalia; order Artiodactyla; family Bovidae; genus Madoqua; species Madoqua kirkii. Next base: position 21,220 of record SJYC01039997.1, on the reverse strand, counting down.
TGCTGCCATATAGGCCAAACTGGGTACTCATGGAGGTGCCCTTCGAATTATTAGTACGGATTACTGCTTCCTGGGCTTCATGCGATACGTTCCTGAGTGACCTCCAAGTATTAAAGACAAAATGCTGCTTCCCGGGCCACTCCAGATAAACACTCCAGTGCCCTACGAATTATGAGGGCACAATGTTGCTCCCTGGGACCATCGGGAAAGGCCTTCGAGTGCTCTACGAATTATGAGAACACAATGCTGTTTCCCATCCCCTCGGAGTCCATTCCCTAGTGATCTACGAATTCAAAGAGGGAATGCTGCTTCCCCGGTCCCTCAGGATACACCCCAAAGTGCCCTTCGAATTATGAGGATGGAATGCTGCTTTCGGGGCCTCTCAGGACACTCTCCGTATGGTCCTAAGTATTTTTAGGCGGAAAGCTGCTTCTCGGGCTTCTTTGGATACGCCCTCCAGTGCCCTACAAATTATGAGAATGGAATGCTGCTCCCTGTGCTCCTCGGGATACATCCCTGAGTGCCCTAGGCATTAGGAGGGTAAATGTCTGCTTCCCAGACCCTTCAAAATACACCTCCAAATGCCCTATGAACTATGAGGTCAGAATGCTGCTCTCCAGGTTCTTCGGGACACATCTCTGAGTGCCCTACGAGTTATGAGAACAAAATGATATTTCCTCGTCCTTCCGGGACACGCCCCCTTGTGCTCTACGAATTATAGGAGGGAATGCTTCTTCCCCGGCACTCGTGATACACTCCCAATGCACTTTGAATTATGAGGACGTAATGCTTCTTCCCGGGCCCTTCGGGATTCCCAGACGAGTGCCCAACACAATATGTGGACGCAATGCTGCTTCCCGGAACCCTCAGTATAAGCCCTTCTTGACCCTATGGTATAGGAGGATAGAATACTGCTTCTTCGGCTGCACAGGCAACACCACCCATGAATCTACAAATTATGAGGACTGAATGCTGCTTCCCGGAATTGTCGGGATAAACACTCCATGGTCCTTTGAATTATGAGGCTGGAATGATTCTTTCCGGGACTCTCAGGAGAAGGCCCCCTTTATTTACGAATTTTGAGGACAGAATACTGCACTCCAGGCCACTCGGGATACTCTCCCCATGGCCTTATAATTTATGAGGAAGAAATATTGCTTCCTGGGCTTCTAGGAATATGCCCCAAAGTGCCCTAGCATTTATGAGGAAGGAAGCCTGCTTCCCGGACACGGAATACGACCCCATATTCTACGAATTATGAGGATTGAATGCTGCTTCCCGGCCCACTTGGCATACTCCGCCCATGACCCTAGGATTTTTGAGGATGGAATGCTGCTTCTCGGGCCACTCGGGATACGTCCCCAAGATCCCTATGTATTAAGAGGCGCAAATGCTACTCCCTGGTTCCCTCGGGATACAGCCTCGAGTGTTCCACTAATTATGAGGATGGAATGCTGATTCCAGGGCCACTAGGGATACTCTCCCTATGGCCCTATGAATTATTAGGACCGAATGCTGCTTTTCGGGCCCATCAGGTTAGGCCCCTGAGTGCCCTATGAATTATGAGGATGGAATGCTGCTTTCCCGGCTTCTGGGAATACACCCCTGAGTGCCCTACCAATTATGAGGACTGAATGCTGCTACACGGGCCAAACTGGATACTCCAGGAAGTGCCCTTCGAATTATGAGGACGGATTACTGCTTCCTGGGCTTCATGACATATGTCCTAGCGTGCCATCCATGCATTGAGGACAAAATGCTGTTTCCCGGGGCCCTCAGGATAACCCGCTCAGTGCCCTATGAAATATTAGGTGACAATGCTTCTTCCTGGGCCCATTGGGACAAGCCTGTCAGTGCTCTACGAATTATGAGAACACAATTCTACTTCCCCATCCTCTCAGGATACGCTCCCTAGTGCTCTATGAATTATAGGAGGGAGTGCTGCTTCCCCGTTCCCTCAGGATAAACCCCCGAATGCCCTTCGAACTATGAGGATGGAATGCTGCTTCCCGGGACGCTCGGGATACTCTCCATGATCCCCTATGTATTACAAGGGCAGAATGCTGATTCCAGGTCCCTCAAGATATGCCCCATCCCATGGCCCTACAAATTATGAGGACAGAATGCTTTTTCAGAAGCCATTTGAGATACGCCCCCATTGGCTATACGAATTATGAGGAAGGAATGCTGCTTCCAGGGACACTGAAGATAGGCCCAGAGTTCTCTATGAATTAAGAATATAGAATGCTGCTTGCCTGGCCCCTCTCGAAATGCCACCCATGGCCCTATGGATTATGATGACATAATTCTGCTCCCAGGACCTTGGACATATGGCCCTGAGTGTCCTAGGAATTATGAGGATGGAATGTTGCTTCGCAGGCCCTTTGAATTATGCCTGTGAGTGCCTTACGAACTATGAGATTGGAATGCTGCTTCCCAGGCTTCTCAAAATTTTTTCCCGAGTGACCCACGAGCTATGAGGACAGAATGCTTCTTTCCAGGTTCCTCAGGATGCCCCCCGCCCCGCCAGTGCCCTACGAATTATGAGAACGGAATGATACTTCCCCATTCACTTGGTATATGCTCCCTAGTGCTCTACGAATTACAGAAGGGAATGCTGCTTCATGGGCACTTTGGGATATGCTGGGAGTGTGCTCTGAAACACGAGGACAGAATGCTGCTTCCTGGGCCACTCTGGATTCCCTCCCATGAACCTAAGATTTTTGAGGATGAAATGCTGCTTCTCGGGCTGCTTGGGATAGGCCCTGAAGTTCCCTACGTATTAAGAGAAGGATATGCTGCTCCCTGGTCCCCTCAGGATACAGCCCCGAGTGTTCCACTAATTATGAGGATGGAATGCTGCTTCCGGGCCACTTGGGATACTTCCCCTATGGCCCTACAAGTTATTAGGACCAAATTCTGCTTTTTGACACATTAAGAAATGCCCCTAAATCCCCTATGAATGATGAGGATGGAATGCTGCTTCATGGGCCTTTTGGGATATGCCCCGAGTGTGCTGCGAATTGTGAGGACGGAAGGCTTTTCCCGGGCCCCTCGGGATATGCTCCCCATGACCCTACAAGTTATGAGGACGGAATGCTGCTCCCAGTGCTTCTCGGGATTCGTCCCTGAGTGTCCTCTGAATTATGAGGACGGAATGCTGCTTCCTGGGATCCTCGGGATACTGCCCCCATGGCCCTATGTATTACAGGGGCAGAATGCGGTTTCTGGGCTTCTCAAGATATGCCCACCATGGTCCTACAAGTTTTGAGGATGGAATTCTGCTTCCCAGGCCCCTCGGAATATGGCCCTGAGTGCCCTATGCATTAGAAGGATAAAAGGCTGCTTCCCGGCCACCTCAGGATATGTCCCAGTGTGCCCTATGAGTTAAGAGAACGGAATTCTGTTTCGGGACCGCTCAAGATATGCCCCCTCGTCCCGTACAACTTATGAGAAGGCAATGCTGCTTCCTGTGCTTCTCAGGATACCTCCTCGAGTGCCCTACCAATTATGGGGACTGAATACTTCAACACGGGCATAACTGGATACTCCCGGCAGTGCTCCTTGAATTATGAGGACAGATTGCTGCTTCCTGGGCTTCATGACATATGTTCCCGAGTGACCTCCAAGTATTAAGGACAAAATGCTGCTTCCCAGGGCCCTCCAGATAATCCCCCCAGTGCCCTACGAATTATGAGGTCACAATGTTGGTTCCTGGGCCCATCGGGACAAGCCTGCGAGTGTCCTTCAAATTATGAGAACACAATGCTATTTCCCATCCCCTCGGCATCCGTTCCCTAGTGCTCTACGAATTCAAAGAGGGAATGCTGCTTCCCCGGTCCCTCAGGATACACCCCCAAGTGCCCTTCGAATTATGAGTATGGAATGCTGCTTTCCGTGCCACTCAGGACACTCCCTGTATTGCCCTATGAATTACTAGGACGGAATGCTGCTTCTCAAGCTTCTTGGGATATGCCCCTGAGTGCCCTACAAATTTTGAGGATGGAATGCTGCTCCCTGTGCTCCTCGGGATACATCCCAGAGTGCCCTATGCATTAGGAGGATAAAAGTCTTCTTCCCGGGCCCTTCGAAATACACCTCCAAAAGCCCTATGAATTATGAGGTCAGAATGCTGCTTTCCAGGGCTCTGGGGAAACACCTTCCATGGTGCTATGAATTATGAGGACAGAATGCTGATTCCCGGGCCCCTCCAGATATGTCCAAGAGTGCCCTACGAGTTATGAGGACAGAATTCTGCATTGAAACCCCTTGGGATATGACCCCGAGTGCCCTACGACTGATGAGAACGCAATGCTGCTTCCCGGGCACATCAAAATATGTCCTGGAATGCCCTCCCAATTATGAGGATGGAATGCTGCTTCCCAGGCCTCTGGGAATACGGCCCAACTGCCATATGCATTAGGAGGATAAAAGGCTGCTTCCCAGGCCCTTCGAAATACACCTCCAAATACCCTATGAATTATGAGGTCAGATTGCTGCTTCCCGGGTCCATCGGGACACATCTCCGAGTGCCCTACGAATTATGAGAATAAAATGGTACTTCCCCGTCCTTTCAGGATATGCCCCCTTGTGCTCTAGGATTATAGGAGCGAATGCTTCTTCCCCAGCACTCGTGATACACTCCCAATGCACTTCGAATTATTAGGACATAATGCTGCTTCACGGGCCCTTCGGGATTCACAGATGAGTGCCCAACGAAATATGTGGACGGAATGCTGCTTTCGAGACCCCTCAGGATAAACCTTTCTTGACCCTATGAATTAGGAGGATAGAATACTGCTTCTTCGGCCACACAGCCAACACTACCCATGAATCTACAAGTTATGAGGACTAAATGCTGCTTCCCGGAATTGTTGGGATAAATACTCCATGGTCCTTTGAATTATGAGGTCGGAATAATGCTTCCCCGGACCCTCAGGAGAAGGCCCCCTTTACTCTATGAATTTTGAGGACAGAATGCTGCTTTCCAGGCCACTCGGGATGCTCCCTCCATGGCTCTATGATTTATGAGGAAGGAAGGCTGCTTCCGGACACTTGGGATTCCGCCCCCACATTTCTACGAAATATGAGGACACAATGCTGCTTCCTGGGCCACTCGGGATATTCCCCCTATGGCCCTAGAAATTATTAGGACAGAATGCTGCTTTTCAGGCCCCTCAGGATAGGCCCCTGCATGGTCTGTGAATTATGAGGATGGAATGCTCCTTCACGGGCCCTTCCGGATATGCCCTGAGTGTGCTGCGAATTATGAGGATGGAATGCTTTTTCTGGGCCCCTCGGGATATGCTCCCTATGGCCCTACAAATTAAGAGGACGGAATGCAGCTTCCTGTGCTCCTCGGGATTTGTCCCTGAGTAACCTCTGAATTATGAGGAGGGAATGATGCTTTGTGGGTTTCTCGATATATGCCCCCATGGCCGATCGAATCATGAAAACAGAATGCTGCTTCCCGGGACGCTCAGGGTATTCCCCATTGCCCAATGCATTACAGGGGCAGAATGCTTTTTCTGGACCCCTCAGGAAATGCCCACCATGGTCCTCCAAATCATGAGGATGGAACGCTGCTTCCTGTCCTCCTCGATTGGTCCTCCAAATCATGAGGATGGAACGCTGCTTCCTGTCCTCCTCGGGATACATCCCTGAGTGCCCTATGCATTTGCATGATAAAAGTCTGCTTCCTGGGCCGGGGAATACACCTCCGAGTGCCCTACGAATTACGAGGTCGGAATGCTGCTTTCCGGGGCCCTGGGGAAACGCTCTCCATGGCGCTATGAATAATGAGGACAGAATGCTGATTCCCGAGCCCCTCTGGATATGTCCAAGAGTGCCCTACGAGTTATGAGGACGGAATACTGCTTCCTGGACCCACTGAGATAAGCCTTGTATGGTCCTACAAATTACGAGGATGAAATGCTGCTTCCCAGGCCCCTCAGGACACGGCCCCTAGTGCCCTACAAATTATGAGGTCAGAATGCTGCTTCCTGTGCCCCTCGGGAAATGCTCTCCATGACGCTATGAATTATGAGGACAAAATGCTGCTTCCTGGACCCCTTGGCATATGCCAAGAGTGCCCTACTAATTATGAGGACTGAATGCTGCCACACGGGCCAAACTGGATACTCCCGCGAATGCCCTTTGAATTATGAGGATGAATTGCTGCTTCCTGGGCTTCTTGTCATATGTGCCCGAGTGTCCTACGAGTTATGAGGACAGAATGCTGCTTCCCAGGCCCCTCAGGATACGCCCCCCAGTGCCCTACCAACGATGAGGTCAGAATGATGCTTCTCGGGTCCATTGGGACACATCTTGGAATGCCCTACAAATTATGAGAACAAAATGCTACTTCCCCGTTTTTTGAAATATGCCCCCTTGTGCTCTATGTATTATAGAAGGGAATGCCTCTTCCCCGGCCACGTGGGATACACCCCCGAATGCACTTCAAATTATGAAGACGTAATGCTGCTTCACGGGCCTTTCAGGGTTCACAGACAAGTGCCCAACGAAATATGTGGATGGAATGCTGCTTCCCGACCCCTCAGGATAAGCCCTGGTTGACCCTATGAATTAGGACACAATACTGCTTCTTGCGCTGCACGGGAAACCCCACCCATGAATCTACAAATTATGAGGACAGAATGCTGCTTCCTGGAATTGTCAGGGTAAGCACTCCATAGTCCTTCCAATTATGAGGATGGAATGCTGCTTCCCGGGCCCCTCAGAAGAAGGCCCCTTTACTCTACAAACTATGAGGAGAGAATACTGATTTCCTGGCCACTCGGGATACTCCCCGCATTGCTTTATGATTTATGAGGAAGGAATGCTGCTTCCCGGACTTCTAGTGATATGCCCCTAAGTAACCTAGTAATTATGAGAAAGGAAGGCTGCTTCCCGAACACTCGGAGTTCGGCCCCCATATTTCTACAAATTATGAGCACGGAATGCTGCTTCCTGTGCTCCTTGGGATTCATCCCTGAGTGCCCTGTGAATTATGAGGACGGAATGCTTCTTCCTGGGCTTCTCGAGATATGCCCCCATGGCCGTTCGATTTATGAAAACAGAATGCTGCTTCCCGGGATCTTTGGGACACTCCCCCCACCGTCCTGTATGTTACAGGGACAGAATGCTGTTTCTGGGCCCCTCAGGATATGCCCACCCTGGTCCCATAATTTAGGAGGATGGAATGCTGCTTCCTGTCCTTCTCAGGATACATCCCTGAGTGCCCTAGGAATTATGAGAATGGAATGCTGCTTCGAGGGCCTCTCAGAATACAGCCCCGAGTGCCCTATGCATTAGGAGGATAAAAGGCTGCTTCCCGGGCACCTCGGGATATGTCCAAGACTGCCCTACGAGTTATGAGAACAGAATTCTGCTTCGGGACCCCTCGGGATATGCCCCTTAGTGCCCTACGATTTATGAGGATGCAATGCTGCTTCCAGGGCCCATTAGGATACGTCCTCGAATGCCCTACTAATTATGAGGATGGAATGCTGCTTCCCATGCTTCTCAGGATACACCCTCCGGTGCCCTACCAATTATGAGGGCTGAATGCTGCTACACGGGCCATACTGGATACTCCCGGGAGTGCCTTTCGAATTATGAGGAAGAATTGCTGCTTCCTGGGCTTCATCACATACGTCCCTGAGTGCCCTCCGTGAATTGAGGACAAAATGCTGCTTCCCGGGGACCTCAGGGTAACCCCCAGTGCCCTACAAATTATGAGGTGACAATGCTGTTTCCCGGGCCCACCAGGACAGGCCTCCGAGTGCTCTACTAATTATGGGAACACAATTCTAATTCCCCATCCCCTCAGCATACGCTCCGTAGTGCTCTACGAAGTATAGGAGGGAATGCTGCTTCCCCGGTCCCTCAGGATAAACCCCTGAGTGCCCTCCGAACTGTGAGGACAGAATGCTACTTCCAGGGCCGCTAGGGATATGCCCCTGAGGGTTCTACTAATTATGAGGATGGAATGCTGCTTTTTGGGCCCCTCGGTATACTCCCCATGTCGCCCTACGTATTACAAGGGCAGAATGCTGTTTCCAGGTCCCTCAGGATATGCCCCCCACCATGGCCCTACAAATTATGAGGACAGAATTCTTTTTCATGAGTCACTTGAAATGCGCCCCCCATGGCTATACGAATTATGAGGAAGGAATGCTGCTTCTTGGGACACTGAGGAAAGGCCCAGAGCTCTCTATGAATTAAGAATATAGAATGCTGCTTGCCGGGCCCCTCTGGAAATGCCACCCATAGCCCTATGTATTATGATGACATAATTCTGCTCCTGCTACCCTCGACATATGGCCCTGAGTTTCCTAGGAATTATGAGGACAGAAGTTTGCTTCACAGGCCCTTCAAGATATGCCCATGAGTGCCTTACAAACTATGAGGATGGAATGCTGCTTCTCAGGCTTCTCAAAATTTGTCCCCGAGTGCCCCACGAGTTATGAGGACAGAATGGTTCTTTCGGGGTTCCTCAGGATACCCCCCCACCCCAGTGCCCTTCGAATTATGAGAACGGAATACTACTTCCCCATCCCCTTGGGATATGCTCCCTAGTGCTCTATGAATTATAAGAGGGAATGCTGCTTCCCAGCCCTCTCGGAGTATGGCCCCAAGTGCCCTATGCATTAGGAGAATAAAAGGCTGCTTCTCAGGCCCCTCGGGATATGTCCAAGAGTGTCCTACTAGTTATGAGGACGGAAGTATGCTTCGGGACCCCTTGGAATATGCCCCAGTGTACCCTACGAATTTTGAGGACGAAATGCTGCTTTCCGGGAACCTCGGGATGTGCCCCTGAGTGCCCTACGAATTATGAGGACAGATAGCTACTTACTGGGTACCGTGGGATATGCTCCCCATGGCCTTAGGAAAATGAGGATGAAAATCTGCTTCCTGGGACCCTCGGAATACGCCCCCGAATGCCCTATGAATCTTTACAAAGGAATACTGCTTCCTGGGCACTTCGGAATATGCCCTTGAGTGCCCCATGAATTATGAGGAAGAAATGCTGCTTCCCAGGCCCCTCAGCATATGCCTCAGAGTGGCCTAGCAATTAGCAGGACTGAATGCTGCTTCCCAGGCCCCTCAAAATATGCTCCACAAAGCCCTATGAACTATGAGAATGGAGTGCTTCTCCCCGGCCTCTCGGGCTATGCCCCCGAGTGCCCTAGGCATTAGGAGGATAAAAGGCTGCTTCCCAGGAACCTCGGAATACACCTCCGAGTGCCCTACGAAGTATGAGGTTGGAATGCTGCTTCCTGGGCCCTTTGGAAAACGACCCCCATAATGCTATGAATTATGAGGACAGAATGCTGCTTCCCGGGGCCCTCGGGATATGTCCCCGAGTGTCCTATGAATTATGAGGATGGAATGCTGCTTCTCAGACTCCTCGGGACTCACCCGAGAGTGCTCTACGAATTATGAGGATGAAATTTTGCTTCACGGGACCCTTGGGATATGCCCCCGAGTGCCCTATGAATTATCAGGACGCAATGGTGCTTCCCGGGACCATCAGGATACGTCCTCGAATGTCCTACCCATTATGAGGATGGAATGCTGCTTCCCGGGCTCTTTTGGATATGCCCTAAGTGTGATGTGAATTATGAGGAAGGTATGCTTTTTCCGGGCCCCTCGGGATATGCTCCCCATGGCCTTACAAATTATGAGGATGAAATGCTGCTTCCCTGACACCTTGAGATATTTCCCTGAGTGCCCTTCCAACTATGAGGACAGAATGCTGCTTCCCGGGACCTTTGGGATACGCCCCCAGTGTGCTGCGAATTATGAGGACGGAATGCTGCTTCCTGGCCGATAGGGATACGCCCCTGAGTGTTCTACTCATTATGAGGATGGAATGCTGCTTTCCGGGCCACTCAGGATTTGAGATAGGTTAATGTGTGCCCTGTGAATCATGAGGACAGTATGCTTCTGTATGGGCTAAACTGGATACCCCCTTGAATGCCCTTCGAATAATGAGGAAGGATTGCTGCTTGCTGGGCTTCTTGTCATACGTCCCCGAGTACCCTATGAGTTATGAAGACAGAATGCAGCCTTGGGGGCCCCTCAGGATGCCCCCCCAGTGCCCTAAGAATTATGAGGTCAGAATGATGCTTCTGGGGTTCATCGGAAAACGTCTCCAAGTGCCCTACGAATTTTGAGAACAAAGTGCTACTTCCCCGTCTTTTCGGGATGCGCCCCCTTGTTCTCTACGAATTACAGCAGGGAATGCTGCTTCCCCGGCAATGTGGGATACACCCCCAAATGCACTTCGAATTATGATGACGTCATGCTGCTTCATGTGCCCTTCGGGATTTGCAGCCGAGTACCCAGCGAAATATGTGGACGGAATGCTGTGCCCCAGACCCCTCAGGATAAGCCCTTCTTGACTCTACAAATTAGGAGTTCAGAATACTGCTTCTCAGGCCACATGGAAAACGCAACCCATGAATCTACAAATTATGAGGACGGAATGCTTCTTCCCGGGGCCCTCAGAATAAGCCCTCCATTACTCTATGAATTATGAGGACAGAATACTGCTTTTCAGGCCACTCAGGATACCACCCCCATGGCCCTATGATTTATGAAAAAAGAATGCTGCTTCCCAGGCTTCTAGGGATACACTCCTAAGTGCCCTAGGAATTATGAGGTAGGAAGGCTGCTTCCCGGACACTCGGAATTTGGCCCCCATATTTCTACGAATTATGAGGATGGAATGCTGCATCCTGGGCTGCTACGAGTTATGAAGTGCCCTACGAGTTATGAAGTGCCCTACGAGTTATGAAGACAGAATGCTTCTTTCCGGATTCCTCAGGATACACCCCCACCCCCACCCAGTGCCCTATGAATTATGAGTACATAATGCTACTTCCCCATCCCCTCGAGATACAATCCCTGGGGCTCTATGAATTATAGGAGGGAATGCTGATTCCTGGGCCCTTTGGGATACGCCCAGAGTGCGCTCGGAATCATGAGGATGGAATGCTGCTTCCGGGCTTCTCGCGATATGCCCCCATGGGCGTTCGAATTATGAAAATGGAATGCTGCTTCCCGAAACCCTCAGGATACTCCCCCCATCGCCCTATGTATTACAGGGGCAGAATGCTCTTTCCGGGCCCTCAGGATATGCCCACCATGGTCCTACAAATTATGAGGATGGAAAGCTGCTTCCTGTGCTCCTAGGGATATATCCCTGCGAGCCCTATGCAGTAGGAGGATAAAAGTCTGCTTCGTGGGCCACTCGGGATACTCTCCCTATGGCCCTACAAGATATTAGGACCGAATGCTGCTTTTCGGTACCCTCGGGATACGCCCCTGAGTGCCCTATGTATTATGAGGATGGAATGCAGCTTTCCTGGCTCCTGGGGATACACCCCTGAGTGCCCTACGAATTATGAGGACAGAATGCTGCTTCCCGGGCCCTTTCAGATATGCCTCGAGTGTGCTGTGAATTATGAGGCCAGAATGCTTTTTCCCGGCCCCTCGGGATATGCTCCCCATGGCCCTATAAATTATTAGGTTTGAATGCTGCTCCCTGTGCTCCTCAGAATACGTCCACGAGTGCCTTCTGAATTGTGAGGACAGAATGCTGCTTCCCAAGCTTCTCGAGATATACCCCCATGCCTGTTCAAATTATGAAAATTGAATGCTTATTCACCACACCCTCATGATACTCTCTCCATCACCCTATGTATTACAGGGGCAGAATGCTGTTTCCGGGCCCCTCAGGATATGCACACTATGGTCCTACAAATTCTGAGGATGGAATGATGTTTCCTGTGCTCCTGGGGATACATCCCTGAGTGCTCTACGCATTAGGAGGATAAAAGTCTGCTTCTTGGACCCCTGGGGATATAGCTCCGATGTCCTTTGATTTATCAGATCGGAATGCTGCTTCCCGGGCGCCTGGGGAAACGCCCTCCATGATGCTATGATTTATGAGGACAGAATGCTGCTTCCCGTGCACATCGGGATATGTCCAAGAGTGCACTACGAGTTATTACGACGGAATTCTGCTTCGGGACCCCTCGGGATATGCCCCCGAGTGTCCTACTAATTGCGCACTGAATGTTACTACATGGGTCAAACTAGATACTCCCGTGAATGCCCTTCGAATTATGAGGATGGATTGCTTCTTGCCTGGCTTCTTGTCATACATCCTTGAGTGCCCTACAAGTTATGAGGACAGAATGCTGCTTCCCGAGCTCCTCAGATTACACCCTTCAGTGACCTAATAATTATGAGGTCAGAATGCTGCTTCTTGGGTCCATCGGGACACATCTCCGAGTGCCCTATAAATTATGAGAACAAAATGCTATTTCCACGTTTTTTGAAATACGCCCCCTTGTGCTCTACATATTACAGGAGGGAATGCTGCTTCCCCGGCCACGCGGGATACACCCCCGAATGCACTTTGAATTATGAGGACATAACGCTGCTTCACGGGCCCTTCAGGGTTCACAGCCGAGTGCCCAGCGAAATATGTGGACGGAATGCTGCTTCCCAAATCCCTCAGGATAAGCCCTTTTTGACTCTATGAATTAGGAGGAGAGACTACTGCTTCTCCAGCCGCATGGAAAACCCCACCCATGAATCTACAAATTATGAGGACAGAATGCTGCTTTCCGGAATTGTCGGGATAAGCACTTCATGGTCCTTCGAATTATGAGAATGGAATGCTGCTTCCCGTGCCCCTCAGGAGAAGCCCCATTTACTCTACAAATTATGAGAACAGAATACTGCTTTCCAGGCCACTCGGGATATTCCCCGCATTGCTTTATGATTTATGAGTAAGGAATGCTGCCTCCCGGGCTTCTAGGGATACGCCCCTAAGTGTCCTAGGAATTATGAGAAAGGAAGGCTGCTTCATGGACACTCGAAATTCAGCCCCCATATTTCTATGAATTGTGAGGACGGAATGCTGCTTCCTGTGCTCCTTGGGATTTGTCCCTGAGTGCCCTCTGAATTATGAGGATGGAATGCTGCTTCCTGGGCTTCTTGAGATATGCCCCCATGGTCGTTCAATTTATGAAAATGGAATACTGCTTCCCGGGATCCTCGGGATACTCCCCCCATGCCCCTATGTGTTACAGGGGCAGAATGCTCTTTCTGGGCCCCTCAGGATATGCCCACCATGGTCCTACAATTTATGAGGATGGAATGCTGCTTCCCGGGCCTCTCAGAATACGGCCCCAACTGCCTATGCATTAGAAGGATAAAAGGCTGCTTCCCAGGCCCCTCGGGATATGTCCAAGAGTTCCCTACGAGTTATGACATCAGAATTCTGCTTCAGGACCACTCGGGATATGCCCCTGAATGCCCTACGACTTATGAGGATGCAATGCTGCTTCCAGGGCCCATCAGGATACGTCCTCGAATGCCCTACCAATTATGAGGACGGAATGCTGCTTCCCGTGCTTCTCAGAATATACCCTTGAGTGCCCTACCAATTATGAGGACTGAATGCTGCTACACGGGCCATACTGGATACTCCCGGGAGTGCCCTTCGAATTATGAGGATGGATTGCTGCTTCCTGGGCTTCATGACATACGTCCCCAAGTGCCCTCCAAGTATTGAGGGAAAATGCTGCTTCCCTGGGCCCTCACGGTAACTCCCCTAGTGCCCTAGGAATAATGAGGTGACAGTGCTGCTTCCTGGGGCCATTGAGACAGGCCTCCAAGTGCCCTACGAATTGTGAGAACACAGTTCTACTTCTCCATCCCTTCGGGATATGCTCCCTAGTGCTCTACAAATCATAGGAGGGAATGCTGCTTCCCCGGTCCCTCAGGATAAACACCCCAGTGCACTGCGAATCACGAGGACGGAATGCTGCTTCCCGGGCCACTAGGGATACACCCCTGAGTGTTCTACTATTATGAGGATGGAGTGCTGCTTTCTGGGCCACTCAGTTTACTACCCCTATAGCCCTAAGAATTATTAGGACGGAATGCTGCTTTTCGAGCCCCTCGGGATACACCCCGGACTGCCCTATGAATTAATGAGGACGGAATGCTGCTTCTCAGGCTTCTGGGGATACGCCCACAAGAGACCTACAAATTATGAGAATGGAACGCTGCTTCCCGGGACCCTCGGGATACTCCCCTTGCCACCCTATGTATTACAAAAGCAGAATGCAATTTCCAGGTCCCTCAGGATATGCCCCCCCATGGCTCTATAAATTATAAGGACAGAGTGCTTTTTCACGAGCCACTTGACATACGCCCCCCATGGCTATACGAATTATGAGGAAGGAATGCTGATTCCAGGGACACTGAGGATAGGCCCCAAGTTCTCAATGAATTAAGAATATAGAATGCTGCTAGCCGGGCCCCTCTGGAAATGCCACCCATGGCCCTATGAATTATGATGACATAATTCTGCTGCCGAGACCCTCGACATACGGCCCTGAGTGCCCTATGAATTATGAGGATGAAATGTTGATTCCCAGGCCCTTCAAGATATGTCCGGGAGTGCCTTACAAACTATGAGAATGGAATGTTGCTTCCCAGGCTTCTCAAAATTTGTCCCCGAGTGCCCCACGAGTTATGAGAACAGAATGCTTATTTCCGTGTTCCTCAGGATACCCCTCATCACCAGTGCCCTACGAATTATGAGAACAGAATGCTATTTCCCCATACCCTCGGGATAGGCTCCCTAGTGCTCTACGAATTATAGGAGGGAATGCTGCTTGCCGGGCCCTTCAGGATATGCCCAGAATACACTCTGAATCATGAGAACAGAATGCTGCTTCCGGGGCCACTCGGGATACTCCCCCCATGACCCCAGAATTTTTTAGAAGGAATGCTGCTTATTGGGCCGCTCGGAATACGTCCCCACATTTCCTACATATTAAGAGGGCGAAATGCTTCTCCCTGGTCCCCTGAAGATACAGCCCCGAGTGTTCCACTAATTATGAGGATGGAAAGCTGATTCCGGGGCAACTTGGGATACTCCCCTTATGGCCCTATGAATTATTAGGACCGAATGCTGATTTTCGGGCCCAATGGGATACGCCCCTGAATGCCCTATGAATTATGAAGATGGAATGCTGCTTCTCGGGCCGCTCGGGATATGCCCCCAAGTTCCCTCCGTATTAAGAGGGGCAAATGCTGCTCCCTGGTCCCCTCGAGATAAAGCCTTGAGTGTTCCACTAATTATGAGGATGGAATGCTGCTTCCAGGGCCACGAGGGATACTCTCCCTATGGCCCTATGAATTATTAGGAACGAATGCTGCTTTTCGGGCCCGTCGGGATAGGCCCCTGAGTGCCCTATGAATTATGAGGACAGAATGCTGCTTCCCGGGCCCTTTGGGAAATGCCCCCCCATGGCGCTATGAATTTTCAGGAAAGAATGCTGCTTCCCGAGACCCTCGGGATATGTCCCCGAGTGTCCTAGGAATTATGAGATGAAATGCTGCTTCTTGGGCTCCTCGGGACTCACCTACAAGTGCCCTATGAATTATCAGGATGAAATTTTGCTTACCAGGCTTCTCGAAATATGTCCCCGAATGCCCTATGTGTTATGAGGACAGAATGCTTCTTTCCGGGTTCCTCAGGATACATCCCCGCCACCAGTGCCCTACGAATTATTAGAAGGGAATGCTACTTTCCGATACCCTGGGGAATCGCTCCCTAGTGCTCTACGAATTATAGGAGGGAATGGTGCTTCCCGGGCCCTTGGGGATATGCCCGAAGTGCGCTCTGAAACATGAGGACCAAATGCTGCTTCTCAGGACACTTGGAATACACCCCCGAGTGCCCTACAAATTATGAGGACAGAATGTTGCTTCCCGGGCCCTTCTGGATATGCCTGGAATGTGCTCAGAATTATGAGGAAGGAATGCTTTTTTTGGGCCTCTCGGAATATGCTTTTCATGGCCCTACAATTTATGAGGATGGAATGTTTCTTCTCTGGCACGTTGAGATACGTTCCTGAGTGCCCTATGAATTTTGAGGATGGAATGCTGCTTCCCGGACCTCTGGGGATACTTCCCCCATGACCCTACGATTTTTGAGAAAGGACAGCTTCTTTGGGATATGCCCCCGAGCGTCCTAGGAATTATGAGGGCGGAATGCTGCTTCCGTGGCACCTCGAGATACGTCCCTGAGTGCCCTACGAATTATGAGGACAGAATACTGCTTCCCGGGCCCTTCCTTATATTCCCAGAGTGTGCTGAGAATTATGAGGAAGGAATGGTTTTTGTGGGCCCATCGGGATATGCTCCTAATGGCCCTACAAATTATGAGGATGGAATGCTGCTTCCTTGGCACCTCGAGATACGTCCCTGAGTGCTCTATGAAGTATGAGGATGGAATGTTGCTTCCCCGGCCTGTGGGGATACTTCACCCATGATCCTACGATTTTCAAAAACAGAAAGTTTCTTTAGGGCCTTTGGGATATGCCCCCGAGCACCCTGGGAATTATGAGGACGGAAGGCTGCTTCTCGGAGCCCTGGGATTCAGACCGCATATTTCTACGAAAAATGAGGACAGAATGCTGATTCCCAGGCCACTCGGGATATACCCCCTATGGCTCTACGAATTATTAGGACCGAATGCTGCTTTTCGGGCCCTCACGATACGCCCCTGAATGGTCTATGAATTATGAGGATGGAGTGCGGCTTCATGGGCCCTTCCGGATATGCCCTGACTGTGCTGTGAATTATGAGTATGGAATGCTTTTTCCCGGCCCCTCGGGATATGCTCCCTATGGCCCTACAAATTATGAGGACGGAATGCGGCTTCCTGTGCTCCTCGGGATTTTTCCCTGAGTGCCCTCTGAATTATGAGGATGGAATGATGCTTCCTGGGCCCATCAGGAGCTGTCCTCGAATGTCCTCCCAATTATGAGGACGGAATGTTGCTTCCTGTGCCTCTCAGGATACACCCTTGAGTGCCCTACCAATTATGAGGGCTGAATGCTGCTACACGGGCCAAACTGGATACTCCTGGCAGTGCCCTTTGAATTATGAGGACGGATTACTGCTTCCTGGGCTTCATGCGATACGTTCCCGAGTGACCTCCAAGTATTAAAGACAAAATGCTGCTTCCTGGGCCCCTCCAGATAACCCCCCCAGTGCCCTACGAATTATGAGATCACAATCTTGCTTCCTGGGTCCATCGGGACAGGCCTCTGAGTGCCCTACGAATTATGAGAACACAATGCTATTTCCCATCCCCTCGGTGTCAGTTCCCTAGTGCTCTACGAATTCAAAGAGGGAATGCTGCTTCCCCAGTCCCTCAGGATACACCCCCAAGTGCGCTTCGAATTATGAGGATGGAATGCTGCTTTCCGGGCCTCTCAGGACACTCCCCCTATGGCCCTAAGAATTATTAGGACGGAATGCTGCTTCTTGGGCTTCTTGGGATACGCCCTCGAGTGCCTTACAAATTATGAGGATGGAATGCTGCTCCCTGTGCTCCTTGGGATACATCCCTGAGTTCCCTATGCATTAGGAGGATAAAAGTCTGCTTCCCGGTCCCCTCGAAATACACCTCCAAATGCCCTACAAATTATGAGGTCAGAATGCTGCTTCCCAGGTCCATCGGGACACATCTCTGAGTGCCCTATGAATTATGATAACAAAATGATACTTCCCCGTCCTTTCGGGATATGCCCCTTGTGCTCTACGAATTAGAGGAGGGGATGCTTCTTCCCCGGCACTCGTGATACACTCCCAATGCACTTCAAATTATGAGGACGTAATGCTGCTTCACGGGCCCTTCAGGATAAGCCCTTCTTGACCCTATGAATTAGGAGGATAGAATACTGCTTCTTCAGCCGCACAGGCAACACCACCCATGAATCTACAAATTATGAGGACTGAATGCTGCTTCCCGGAATTGTCAGGATAAGCACTCCATGGTCCTTCAAATTATGAGGATGGAATGCTGGTTTCCAGAGTTGTCAGGATAAGCACTCCATGGTCCTTTGAATTATGAGGATTGAATGCTGCTTCCTGGGCCCCTCATGAGAAGCCCCCCTTTACTCTACGAGTTATGAGGACAGAATACTGCTTTGCAGGCCACTCGGGATACTCCCCCCATGGCCCTATGATTTATGAGGTAGGAGTGCTGCTTCCCGGGCTTCTAGAGATACGTCCCTCAGTGCCCTAGGAATTATGAGGAAGGAAGGCTGCTTCCGGACACTCGGGATTCGGTCCACATATTTCTACAAATTATGAGGACGAAATGCTGCTTTTCGGGGACCTCAGGATGTACCCCCATGTGCCCAACGACTTATGAGGACGGATAACTGCTTCCTGGGCACTGTGGGATATGCTCCCCATGGCCCTAGGAAAATGAAGATGGAAATCTGCTTCCTGTTACCCTCGGATTACGCCCCTGAATGCCCTACGAAACTACAAAAGAATGCTTCTTCATGGGCCCTTCAGAATGTGGCCTTGAGTACCCCATGAATTATGAGGAAGGAATGCTGCTTCCCAGGCCCCTCAAAATATGCCACACAAGGCCCTACCAACTATGAGAATGGCGTGATTCTTCCCCGGCCTCTCGGGATACGCCCTCCAGTACACTATGCATTAGGAGGATAAAAGGCTGCTTCCCAGGACCCTTGGAATACACCTCCGAGTGCAATATGAACTATGAGGTTGGAATGCTGCTTCCCAGGCCCTTGGGGAAACGTCCCCCATGGTGCTATGAATTATGAGGACACAATGCTGCTTCCCAAGGCCCTCGGGATATGTCCCCGAGCGTCCTACGATTTATGAGGATAGAATGCTTCTTCTAGGGTTCCTCGGGACTCACCTGTGAGTGCCTTACCAATTATGAAAATGGAATTTTGCTTCCCAGGACCCTTGGGATATGCCCCCGAGTGCCCTACGAATTATGAGGACAAAATGCTGTTTCCCAGGGCCACCAGGATACGTCCTCAAATGCCCTACCAACTATCAGGATGGAATGCTGCTTCCCGTGCTTCTCAGCATACACCCTCGCGTGCCCTACCAATTATGAGGACTGAATGCTGCTACATGGGCCAAACTGTATACTCCCGGGTGTGCGCTTCGAATTATGAGGATGCATTTCTGCTTCCTGGGCTTCATGACATATGTCCCCAAGTGCCCTGCAAGTATTGAGGACAAAATGCTTCTTCCCAGGCCCCTCAGGATAACCCCCCAGTGCCCTACGAATTATGAGGTCACAATGCTGCTTCCCAGGCCCATCGGGACAGGCCTCCGAGTGCCCTACGAATTATGAGAACACAGTTCTACTTCCCGATCCCCTCAGGATACGCTGACTCGTGCTCTACAAATTATAGGAGGGAATGCTGCTTCCCGTGTCCCTAAGGATACACCCTGAGTGCCCTTCGAACTACGAGGACAGATTGCTGTTTCCCGGGCCACTAGGGATACATCCCTGTGTGTTCTACTAATTATGAGGATGGAATGCTGCTTTCTGGGCCACTCAGGATACTCCTCCTATGACCCTAAGAATTATTAGGATGGAATGATGCTTTCGGGCCCCTCGGGATATACCCCGGAGTGCCCTATTAATTATGAGGGCGGAATGCTGCTTCTCCGGCTTCTGGGGATATGCCCCCAAGTGCCCTACAAATTATAAGGATGGAATGCTACTTCCCGGGGCCCTCGGCATTTGTCCCAGGGTGCCCTATGAGTTATGAGGATGAAATTCTGCTTCAGAACCCCTCGGGATATGCCACAGAGTGCCCTACGAATTATGAGAATGGAATGCTGCTTCTTGGGCTTCTGGGGATACTACCCCAATGATCCTAGGGTTTTTAAGGATGGAACGCTGCTTCTCGGGCTGCTCGGGATACGCCCTCTAGTTTCCTACGTATTAAGAGGGGGAAATGCTGCTCCTTGGTCCCCTCAGAATACAGACCCGTGTGTGCCACTAATTATGAGGATGGAATGCTGCCTCCCGTGCCACTCAGGATACTCCTCCTATGGCCCTATGAATTATTAGGACCGAATGCTGCCTTTGAGGCTCCTCGGGATATACCCCTGAGTGCGCTATTAATTATGAGGACAGAATGCTGCTTCCCGGGCTTTTCCAGATATGCCCCAAGTGTGCTGCAAATTATGAGGATGGAATGCTTTTTCCGGGGCCCTCGGGATATGCCCCAAGTTCCCTACGTATTAAGAAGGGGAAATGCTGCTTCCTGGTCCCCTCGGGATAGAGCCTCCAGTGCTCCACTAATTATGAGGATGAAGTGCTGCTTCCAGAACCACTGGGGATAATCTCCCTATGGTCCTATGAAATATTAGTACTGAATGCTGCTTTTCGGGCCCCTCGGGATATGCTCCTGAGTTCCCTATGTATTATGAGGATGGAAAGCTGCTCTCCGGGCTTCTGGGGATATATCCCCGAGTGGACTAAGAATTATGAGGGCAGAATGCTGCTTCCCAGACACTTCCGAATATGCCCCGAGTGTGCTGAGAATTATGAGGATGGAATGCTTTTTCCAGGCCCCTCGGGATATGCTCGCCATGGCCCTACAAATTATAAAGATGGAATGCTGCTTCACTGGCATATCGAGATACGTCCCCGAGTGCCCTCTGAATTATGAGAATGGAATGCTGCTTCCTGGGCTTCTCGAGATATGCCCCCATGGCCGTTTGATTTATGAAAATGGAATGCTGCTTCCCAGGACCCTCAGGGTACTCCCCCCATCACCCTATGTATTACAGGGGCAGAATGCTGTTTCCGGGCCCCTCAGGATATGCCCACCATGGTCCTCCAAATTATGAGGATGGAATGCTGCTTCCTGTCTTCCTCGGGATACATCCCTGAGTGCCCTATGCATTTGGAGGATAAAAGTCTGCTTCCCGGGCCCAGGGCAATACATCTCCGAGTGCCCTATGAATTACGCATCGGAATGCTGCTTTCTGGGGCCCTGGGGAAACACCCTCCATGGCGCTACGAATTATGAGGACAGAATGCTGATTCCCGGGCCCCTCCGGATATGTCCAAGAGTGCCCTACGAGTTATGATGATGGAATTCTGCATCAAAATCCCTTGGGATATGCCCCTGAGTGCCCTACGACTTATGAGGACGCAATGCTGCTTCCCTGGCCCATCAGGATATGTCCTCGAAAGCCCTCCCAATTATGACAACGGAATGTTGCTTCCCGTGCTTCTCAGGATACACCCTCGAGTGCCCTACCAATTATGAGGACTGAATGCTGCTACACGGGCCAAACTGGATACGCCCAGAAG
>SJYC01039996.1:0-19776 GCA_006408675.1 Madoqua kirkii | reverse complement strand
AATTATGAGATGGGAATGTTGCTTCCCGTGCTTCTCAGGATACACCCTCGAGTGCCCTACCAATTATGAGGACTGAATGCTGCTACACGGGCCAAACTGGATACGCCCAGAAGTGCCCTTTGAATTATGAGGATGGATTACTGCTTCCTGGGCTTCATGACATATGTCCCAGAGTGCCCTCGAAGTATTGAGGACAAAATGCTGCTTCTCGGGGCCCTCAGGATAACCGGCCCAGTGCCCTATGAAATATTAGGTGATAATGCTGCTTCCTGGGCCCATCGGGACAGGCCTCCGAGTGCCCTAAGGATTATGAGAACACAATTCTACTTCCCTATCTCCTCGAGATAAGCTCCCTAGTGCTCTACGAATTATAGGAGGGAATGCTGCATCCCCGGTTCTGCAGGATACACCCCCAAGTGCCTTTCAAAATATGAGGATGGAATGCTGCTTCCCGGGACCCTTGGGATACTCCCCATGTTGCCCTATGTATTACAAGGGCAGAATGCTGTTTCCAGGTCCCTCAAGATATGCCCCATCCCATGGCCCTACAAATTATGAGGACAGAATGCTTTTCTACCAGCCACTTGAGATAGGCCCCCATTGGCTATACGAATTATGAGGAAGGAATACTGCTTCCTGGGACACTGAGGATAGGCCCAGAGTTCTCTATGAATTAAGAATATAGAATGCTGTTTGCCCGGCTTCCCTGGAAATGCCACCCATGGCCCTATGAATTATAATGACATAATTCTGTTCCTGGGACCTTCGACATATGGCCCTGAGTGTCCTAGGAAATATGAGGATGGAATGTTTCTTCTCAGGCCCTTCAAATTATGCCCGTGAGTGCCTTACGAACTATGAGGTTGGAATGCTGCTTCCCAGGCTTCTCAAAATTTGTCCCCGAGTGACCCATGAGCTATGAGGACAGAATGGTTCTTTCCAGGTTCCTCAGGATGCCCCTCCACCGCCATGAGAGGGAATGAGAATGGAATGATACTTCCTCATCCACTTGGTATACGCTCCCTAGTGCTCTACGAATAACAGAAGGGAATGCTGCTTCCTGGGCCCTTTGGGATACACCTGGAGTGGGCTCTGAATCATGAGGACAGAATGCTGCTTCCTGGGCCACTCTGGATTCCCCCCCATGAACCTAAGATTTTTTGAGCACGGAATGCTGCTTCTCGGGCTGCTCGGAATACGCCTCCAAGTTCCCTACGTATTAAGCGAAGGAAATGCTGCTCCCTGGTCCCATCAGGATACAGCCCCCAGGGTTCCACGAATTATGAGGATGGAATGCTGCTTCCCGGGCCACTTGGGATACTTCCCCTATGGCCCTACAGATTATTAGGACTGAATTCTGCTTTTCGGCACATTGGGATACACCCCTAAATCCCCTATGAATGATGAGGATGGAATGCTGCTTCACGGGCCCTTCGGGATATGCCCCGAGTGTGCTGTGAACTGTGAGGACGGAAGGCTTTTTCCCGGCCCCTCAGGATATGCTCCCCATGGACCTACAAGTTATGAGGGCAGAATGCTGCATCCTGTGCTCCTCGGGATTCGTCCCTGAGTGTCCCCTGAATTATGAGGATGGAATGATGCTTCCTGGGCTTCTTGATACATGCCCCCATGGCCATTCAAATTATGAAAACGGAATGCTGCTTCCTCGGATCCTCGGGATACTGCCCCCATGGCCCTACGTATTACAGGGGCAGAATGCTGTTTCCGAGCTTCTCAGGATATTCCCACCATGGTCCTACAAATTATGAGGATGGAATTCTGCTTCCTGGGCCTCTCCGAATATGGCCCCGAGTGCCGTATGCATTAGAAGGATAAAAGGCTGCTTCCCGGCCACCTCAGGATATGTTCCAGTGTGCCCTATGAGTTATGAGGACGGAATTCTGCTTCGGGACCGCTCAAGATAAACCCCCTAGTCCCTTACAACTTATGAGGATGCAATACTGCTTCCCGTGCTTCTCAGGATACACCCTCGAGTGCCCTACCAATTATGAGGACTGAATGCTTCTACACGGGCCAAACTGGATACTCCTGGCAGTGCCCTTTGAATCATGAGGACAGATTGCTGCTTCCTGGGCTTGATGACATACGTTCCCGAATGACCTCCAAGTATTAAGGACAAAATGCTGCTTCCCGTGGCCCTCCAGATAACCTCCCTAGTGCCCTACGAATTATGAGGTCACAATGTTGCTTCCTGGGCACATCGGGACAGGCCTCCGAGTGCCCTATGAATCATGAGAACATAATGCTATTTCCCATCCACCCGGTGTCCGTTCCCTAGTGCTCTACGAATTCAAAGAGGGAATGCTGCTTCCCTGATCCCTCAGGATACACCCCCAAGTGCCCTTCAAATTATGAGGATGGAATGCTGCTTTCCGGGCCACTCAGGACACTCCTCGTATGGCCCTAAGAATCATTAGAACAGAATGGTGCTTCTCGGGCTTCTTGGGATACGCCCCTAAGTGCCCTACAAATTATGAGGATGGAATGCTGCTCCCTGTGCTCCTCGGGATACATCCCTGAGTGCCCTATGTATTAGGAGGGTAAAAGTCTGCTTTCCGGGCCCTTCGAAATACACCTCGAAATGCACTATGAATTATGAGGTCAGAATGCTGCTTTTCCCTGGTCCCCTCGGGATACAGCCCCTGTCTCTTATACACATCTCTAAGAATCATTAGAACAGAATGGTGCTTCTCGGGCTTCTTGGGATACGCCCCTAAGTGCCCTACAAATTATGAGGATGGAATGCTGCTCCCTGTGCTCCTCGGGATACATCCCTGAGTGCCCTATGTATTAGGAGGGTAAAAGTCTGCTTTCCGGGCCCTTCGAAATACACCTCGAAATGCACTATGAATTATGAGGTCAGAATGCTGCTTCCCGGGTCCATCGGGACACATCTCCGAGTGCCCTACGAATTATGAGATCATAATGATACTTCCCCGTCCTTTCGGGATACGCCCACTTGTGCTCTACGAATTATAGGCGGGAATGCTTCTTCCCCGGCATTCGCGATACACTCCCAATGCACTTCGAATTATGAGGATGTAATGCTGCTTCACGGGCCCTTTGGGATTCACAGACGAGTGCCCAACGAAATATGTGGACAGAATGCTGCTTCCCGGACCTTCAGGATAAGCCCTTCTTGACCCTATGAATTATGAGGATAGAATACTGCTTCTTCGGCTGCACAGGCAACACCACCCATGAATCTACAAATTATGAGGACTGAATGCTGCTTCGCGGAATTGTCGGGATAAACACTCCATGGTCCTTTGAATTATGAGGATGGAATGATGCTTCCTGGGACCTTCAGGAGAAAGCCCCCTTTACTCTACGAATTATGAGGACAGAATACTGCTTTCCAGGCTACTCGGGATACTCCCCCCATGGCCCTATGATTTATGAGGAAGGAATGCTGCGTTCCAGACACTCGGAATACAGCCCCCATATTTCTACGAATTATCAGGATGGAATGCTGCTTCCCAGGCCACTCGGCATACTCCCCCCATGACCCTAGGATTTTTGAGGATGGAATGCTGCTTCTCGGGCCGCTAGGGATACACCCCCAAGTTCCCTATGTATTAAGAGGGGCAAATGCTGCTCCCTGGTTCCATCAAGATACAGCCTCGAGTGTTCCACTAATTATGAGAATGGAATGCTGCTTCCAGGGCCACTAGGAATTTGCTGTCTATGGCCCTATGAATTATTAGGACCGAATGCTGCCTTTCAGGCCTCTTGGGATAGGCCCCTGAGTGCCCTATGAATTATGAGGATGGAATACTGCTTTCCCGGCTTCTGGGAATACACTCCCGAGTGCCCTATGAATTATGAGGACAGAATGCTGCTTCCTAAGCCCTTTGGGAAATGCCCCCCATGGCACTATGAATTATCAGGAAAGAATGCTGCTTCCCGAGACCCTCAGGATATGTCCCCAAGTATCCTAGGAATTATGAGGATTGAATGCTGCTTATTGGGCTCCTTGTGACTCACCTACAAGTGCCCTATGAATTATCAGGATGGAATTTTGCTTCCCAGGCTTCTCGAAATATGTCCCCGAGTGCCCTAGGTGTTATGAGGACAGAATGCTTCTTTCTGGGTTCCTCAGGATACACCCCTGCCACCAGTGCCCTGCGAATTATGAGAATGGAATGCTACTTTCCATCCCCTAGGGAATCGCTCACTAGTGCTCTACAAATTATAGGAGGGAATGGTGCTTCCTGGGCCCTTGGGGATACGCCCGAATTGCGCTCTGAAACAGGAGGACCGAATGCTGCATCTGGGCCACTCGGAATACACCCCCGAGTGCCCTATGAATTATGAGGACAGAGTGCTGCTTCCCGGGCTCTTCCGGATATGCCCGGAATGTGCTGAGAATTATGAGGAAGGAATGCTTTTTTGGGGCCTCTCGGAATATGCTTTCCATGGCCCTACAAATTATGAGGATGGAATGCTGCTTCCCTGGCATGTCGAGATACATCCCTGAGTGCCCTACAAATTTTGAGGATGGAATGCTGCTTCCTGGACCTCTGGGGATACTTCCCCCATGACACTACGATTTTTGAGAAAGGTAAGCTTCTTTCGGGCCTTTGGAATATGCCCCTGAGCATCCTAGGAATTATGAGGGTGGAATGCTGCTTCTGTGGCACCTCGAGATAAGTCCCTGTGTGCCCTACAAATTATGAGGACAGAATGCTGCTTCCCAGGCCCTTCCTGATATTTCCAGAGTGTGCTGAGAATTATGAGGAAGGAATGCTTTTTCTGGGCCCATCGGGATATGCTCCTCATGGCCCTACAAATTATGAGGATGGAATGCTGCTTCCTTGGCACCTCGATATACATCCCTGAGTGCCCTATGAAATATGAGGATGGAATGTTGCTTCCCCGGCATCTGAGCATACTTCACCCATGACCCTACGATTTTCGAAAACAGAAAGTTTCTTTAGGGCCTTCAGGATATGCTCCAGAGTGCCCTAGGAATTATGAGGACAGAATGCTGCTTCTGGGAGCCTCAGGATTCAGCCCCCATATTTCTACGAGATATGAGTTCACAATTCTGCATCCCGGGCCACTCGGGATATTCCCCCTATGGCCCTACGAATTATTAGGACCGAATGCTGCTTTTCGGGCCCCTCAAGATACGCCCCTGAATGGTCTATGAATTATGAGGATGGAGTGCTGCTTCACGGGCCCTTCCGGATATGCCCCGAGTGTGCTGCAAATTATGAGGACGGAATGCTTTTTCCAGGCCCCTCAGGATATGCTCCCTATGGCCCTACAAATTGTGAGGATGGAATGCGGCTTCCTGTGCTCCTCGGGATATGCTCCCCATGGCTCTACATATTGTTATGATGGAATGCTGTTTCCTGTGCTCCTCGGGATATGCACCCCATGGCCCTGCAAATTGTTAGGAGGGAATGATGCTTCCTGTGCTCCTCGAGATTCGTCCCTGAGTGCCCTCTGAATTATGAGGACGGAATGATGCTTCCTCGGCTTCTCGAGATATGCCACCATGGCCAGTCAAATTATTGAAACAGAATACTGCTTCCCGGTATCCTCAGGATACTCCCCACATCGCTCTATGTATTACAGGTGCAGAGTGCTGCTTCTGGGCCCCTCAGGATATGCTGACCACGGTCCTACAATTTATTAAAATGGAATGCTGCTTCCTGTGCTCCTCAGGATACATCCCTGAGTGCCCTAGGAATTATGAGGATGCAATGCTGCTTCCCGGGTGTCTTGGTATAAGGCTCCGAGTGCCCTATGCACTAGGAGGATAAAAGGCTGCTTCCCGGGCCCCTCGGGATATGTCCAAGTGTGCCCTATGAGTTACGAGAACAGAATTCTGCTTCGGGACCCCTCGGGATATGCCCCCGAGTGCCCTACGACTTATGAGGATGCAATGCTGCTTCCCGGGCCCATCAGGATATGTCCTTGAATGCCCTCCCAATTATGAGGACGGAGTGCTGCTTCCCGTGCTTCTCAGGATACACCCTCGAGTGCCCTACCAATTATGAGCACTGAACACTGCTACACTGAACACTGCCAAACTGAATACTCTCGGAAGGGCCCTTCGAATTATGAGAACGGATTGCTGCTTCCTGGGCTTCATGACATATCTCCCTGAGAGCCCTCCAAGTATTGAGGAAAAAATGCTGCTTCCCGGGGCCCTCAGGATAACCCTCCCAGTGCCCTACGAATTATGGGGTGACAACGCTGATTCCCTGGCCCATCGGGACAGGTCTCCGAGTGCCCTACGAATTATGAGAACACAATTCTACTTCACCATCTCCTCGGGATATGCTCCCTAGAGCTCTAGGAATTATATGAGAGAATGCTGCTTCCCTGGTCCCTCAGGATAAACACCCCAGTGCACTGCGAAACACGAGGATGGAATGCTGCTTTCCGGGCCGCTAGGGATACACCCCTGAGTGTTCTACTAAGTATGAGGATGGAGTGCTGTTTTCCGGGCCACTCAGTTTACTCCCCCTATAGCCCTAAGATTTATTAGGATGGAATGCTGCTTTTTGGGCCCCTCGGGATACACCCTGGAGTGCCCTATGAATTATGAGTATGGAATCCTGCTTCTCAGGCTTCTGAGGGTACGCCTCCAAGTCCCCTACAAATTATGAGGATGGAATGCTGCTTCCCAGGACCATCGGGACACTCCCCATGTCGCCCTATGTATTACAAAGGCAGAATGCGGTTTCCAGGTCCCTCAGGATATGCCCCTCCCATGGCCCTACAAATTATGAGGACAGAATGCTTTTGCACAAGCCACTTGAGATACGCCCCCCATGGCTATACGAAATATGAGGAAGGAATGCTGCTTCCCGGGACACTCAGCATAGGACCCCAGTTCTCTATGAATTAAGAATATAGAATGCTGCTTGCTGGGCCCCTCTGGAAATGCCACCAATGCCCCTATGAATTATGATGACATAATTCTGCTCCCAGGACCCTCGACATATGGGCCTGAGTGCCCTACGAATTATGAGGACAGAATGTTGCTTCCTGGGTCCTTCCGGATATGCCCCGAGTGTGCTGTGAATTATAAAGACAGAATGCTTTTTCCAGGCCCCTCGCATATGCTTCACATGGCCTTACAAATTATGAGGATGGAATGCTGCTTCCCTGGCACCTTCGTCGCCGTGTGCCCTATGAATTATGGGGACAGAATGCTGCTTCCCGGGCCCTTCCAGATATGCCTTGAGTGTGATGTGAATTGTGAGGCCAGAATGATTTTACAGGCCCCTCGGGATATGCTACCCATGGCCCTACAAATTGTGAGGACAGAATGCTGCTTCCTGTGCTCCTCGGGATATGCCCCCATGGCTGTTTGAATTATGAAAATGGAATGCTGCTTCACGGGACCTTCAGGTTACTCCCCCCATCACCCTATGTATTACAGGGGCAGAATGCTGTTTCTGGGACCCTCAGGATATGCCCACCATGGTCCTACAAATTCTGAGGATGGAATGCTGCTTCCTGTGCTCCTCAGAATACATCCTGAGTTTCCTAGGCATTAGGAGGATAAAAGTCTGCTTGCCGGGCCCCTAGGAATACACCTCCGAGTGCCCTTCAAATTATGAAGTCAGAATGCTGCTTTCCAGGGCCCTCGGGAAACACTCTCCAAGGTGCTATAAATTATGAGGACAGAATGCTGCTTCCTGGGCAATCAGGATACGTCCTCGAATGCCCTACCAATTATGAGGATGGAATGCTGCTACATGGGCCAAACTGAATACTCCTGGGAGTGCCCTTCGAATTATGAGGATGGATTGCTGCTTCCTGGGCTTCATGACATATGTCCCGGAGTGTCCTCCAAGTATTGAGGACAAAATGCTGCTTCCCAGGCCCCTCAGGATAACCCCCCCAGTGCTCTACAAAATATGAGGTCACAATGCTGCTTCCTGGGCCCATTGAGGCAGGTCTCTGAGTGCCCAACGAATTATGAGAACACAATGCTACTTCCCCATCCCTTCGAAATACACTCCCTGCTGCTCTACGAATTAAAAGAGGGAATGCTGATTCCCCGGTCCCTCAGGATACACCCCCGCATGCCCTTCAAATTATTAGGATGCAATGCTGTTTCCCAGGCCACTAGGGAATTGACCCAGAGTGTTCTACTCATTATGAGGATGAAATACTGCTTTCCGGGCCACTCAGGATACTCCCCCTATGGCCCTAAGAATTATTAGGATGGAATGCTGCTTCCCGGGCCCATTGGGATACTCTCCCCATCACCCTATATATTTCAAGGGCAGAATGCTCTTTCCAGGTCCCTCAGGATATGCCCACCCCCATGGCCCTACAAATTATGAGGACAGAATGCTTTTTTCAGGGTTCCTCAGGATACACCCCCGCCCCCAGTGCCCTAGGTATTATGAGAATGGAATGCTACTCCCCATGCCCTCAGAATAGGCCCCATAGTGCTATATGAATTATAGGAGGGAATACTGCTTCCCGGGCCCTTTGGGATAGGCCCAGAGTGCACACTGAATCATTAAGTTAAAATGCTGCTTCCTGGGCAACTCCGGATACATCTCAGAGTGCCCTACGACTGATGAGGACAGAATACTACTTAACAGACCCATCAAGATAAGCCTTGTATGGTCCTACGAATTATGAGGATGGAATCCTGCTTCCCAGGTCCCTCGGGATACACCCCCAAGTTCCCTACATATTAAGAGGGGGAAATGCTGCTCCCTGGTCCCCTCGGGATACAGCCCCTAGTGTTCCACTAATTATGAGGATGGAATGCTGCTTCCAGGGCCACTGGGGATACTCTCCCTATGGCCTTATGAATTATTAGGACCAAATGCTGCTTTTCAGGCCCCTCAGGATATGCCCGAGTGCCCTATGAATTATGAGGATGGAATGCTTCTTTCCGGGCTTCTGGGTATACACCCCCGAGTGTCCTAGTAATTATGAGGACAGAATGCTGCTTCCCGGGCCCTTCTGGATACGCCTCGTGTGTGCTTCGAATTATGAGACCAGAATGCTTTTTCCGTTCCCTTCGGGATATGCTCCACGTGGCCCTATAAATTATGAGGACGTAATGCTGCTTCACCGGACCTTCGAGATTCGCAGGTGAGTGCCTAACGAAATATGTGGATAGAATGCTGCTTTCCAGACCCCTCAGGATAAGCCCTTCTTGCCCCTAGGAATTAGAAGGACAGAATACTGTTTCTCTGGCCGCACGTGAAATGCCACCCATGAAGTACAAATTATGACGACAGAATGCTGCTTCCCGGAATTGTCGGGAGAAGCACACCATAGTCCTTCGAATTATGAGGAAGGAATGCTTCTTCCCGTGCCCCTCAGGAGAAGCCCCCCTTTACTCTACGAATTATGAGGATAGAATACTGCTTTCCAGGCCACTCGGGATACTCCCCTCATGGCCCTATGATTCATGAGGAAGGAATGCTTCTTCCGGGACTTCTAGGGATATGCCCCTAAGTGCCTTAGGAATTATGAGGAAGGAAGGCTGCTTCCCGGACACTCGGGATTTGGTCCTCATATTTCTATGAATTATAAGGACGGGATGCTGCATCCCGGGCTTCTCAAAATATGTCCCTCACTACCCTATGTGTTATGAGGACAGAATGCTTTTTACCGGGTTCCTCAGGATACCTCCCCCCACGCCCAGTGCCCTATGAATTATGAGAATGGAATGCTACTTCCACATCCCCCTCACGATAGCCTCCATAGTGCTCTAGGAATTATAGGAGGGAATGCTGCTTCCCGGGCCCTTGCGGATTAGCCCAGAGTGTGCTCTGAATCATGAATATGGAATGCTGCTTATTGGGCCATTCGGGATACTCCCCTCATGACCCTAGGATTTTTTGAGGATGGAATGCTGCTTCTCAAGGAGCTCGGGATACACCCTCACGTTTCCTATGTATTAAGGGGAGCAAATGCTGCTGCCTGGTCCCCTCGGGATACAGCCCCGAGTGTCCCACTAATTATGAGGATGGAATTCTGCTTCCAGGGCCATTCAGGATACTCTCCCTAAGGCCCTATGAATTATTATGACCGAATCATGCTTTTCGGGCCCCTCAAGATATGCACCTAAGTGCCCTATGAATTATGAGGATAGAATGTTGCTTTCCGGGCTTCTGGGGATAAACCCCCAAGTGCCCTATGAATTATGAGGACAGAATGCTGCTCCCGGGTCCATTGTGGATATGGCGCGAGTGTGCTGTGAATTATGAGGACAGAATGCTTTTTCTGAGCCCATCGGGATATGCTCCCCATGGCCCTACAAATTATGAGGATGGAATGCTGCTTCCCTGACACCTCGAGATATGTCCCTGAGTGCCCTATGAAATATGAAGATAGAATGCTGCTACACAGGCCAAACTGGATACTCCGGCGAATGCCTTTTGAATTACCAGGATGGATTGCTGCTTGCTGGGCTTCTTGTCATACGTCCCCGAGTGCCCTACGAGTTATGAGGACAGAATGCTGCTTCTCTGTCCTTTCGGGATACGAATCCTTGTTCTCTATGAATTATAGGAAGGAATGCTGCTTCCCCAGCCAAGCAGGATACTCCCCCCATGGCCCTAGGATTTTTGAGGATGGAATGCTGCTTCCTGTGCTCCTCGGGATACATCCCTGAGTGCCCTATGCATTAGGAGGATAAAAGTCTGCTTCCCGGGCCCCGCGAAATACACCTTCGAGTGCCCTACGAATTATGAGGTCTGAATGCTGCCTCCCGGGCGCCTGGGGAAACGTCCTCTATGGCGCTATGAATTATGAGGACAGTATGCTGCTTCCTGAGCCCCTAAGGATATGTCCAAGAGTTCCCTACGAGTTATGAGGACGGAATTCTGCTTCGGGACCCCTTGGGATATGCCCCCGAGTGCCCTACTAAGTATGAGGACTGAATGCTGCTACACGGGCCAAACTGGATACTCCCGCGAATGCCCTTCGAGTTATGAGGATGGATTGCTGCTTGCGGGCTTTTTGTCATACGTCCCCGAGTGCCCTACGAGTTATGAGGGCAGAATGCTACTTCCCCGTCCTTTCGGAATACACCACCTTGTGCTCTACGAATTATAGGAGGGAATGCTTCTTCCCCGGCCACGCAGGATACACCCCCGAATGCACTTCGAATAATGAGGACATAATGCTACTTCACGGGCCCTTGTGGATTCGCAGCCGAGTACCCAATGAAATATGTGGATGGAATGCTGCTTCCCAAACCCCTCAGGATAAGCCCTTCTTTACCCTATGAATTAAGAGGACAGAATACTTCTTCTCCAGCCGCACGCGAAACGCCACCCATGAATCTACAAATTATAAGGACAGAATGCTGCTTCCCAGAGTTGTCAGGATAAGCACTCTGTGGTCCTTTGAATTATGAGGATGGAATGCTGCTTCCTGGGCTCCTCAGGAGAAGCCCCCCTTTACTCTATGAATTATGAGGACAGAATACTGCCTTCCAGGCCACTCGGCATACTCCCCCATGGCCCTATGATTTATGAAAAAGGAATGCTGCTTCCAGGGCTTCTAGGGAGTACGCCCCTCAGTGCCCTAGCAATTATGAGGAAGGAAGGCTGCCTCCGGACACTCGGGATTCGGTCCGCATATTTCTACGGATTATGAGGATGGAATGCTGCTTTCCGGGGACATGGGGATCTTCCCCCTGGTGCCCTATGACTTATGAGGAGGGATAACTGCTTCCTGGGCACTGTGGGATATGGTCCCCTTGGCCATAGCAAAATGAGGATGGAAATCTGCTTTTTGTTACCTTCGGAATATGCCCCTGAATGCCCTACGAATCTTTACAAAAGAATACTTCTTCATGGGCCCTTCAGAATATGCCCTTGAGTGCCCCATAAATTATGAGGAAAGAATGCTGCTTCCCAGGCCCCTTAGCATTCGCCCCAGAGTGGCCTAGCAATTAGCAGGATGGAATGCTGCTCCTTAAAATATGCCTCACAAGGCCCTACCAACTATGAGAATGGAATGATTCTTCCCCGGCCTCTCGGGATATGCTCCCGAGAACCCTATGCATTAGGAGGACAAAAGGCTGCTTTCCAGTCCCCTCAGAATACAGCTCCAAGTGCCATATGAATTATGAGGTTGGAATGCTGCTTTCCAGGCCCTTTGGGAAATGTCCCCCATGGCGCTATGAATTATGAGAACAGAATGCTGCTTCCCGAGGCCCTCGGGATATATCCCCGAGTGTCCTATGAATTGTGAGGATAGAATGCTTCTTCTCGGGCTCCTTGGGACTCACCCACGAGTGCCCTACGAATGATGAGGATGGAATTTTTCTTCCCGGGACCATTGGGATATGCCCCCAAGTGCCCTATGAATTATGAGGACAAAATGCTGCTTCCCGGGCCCATCAGGATATGTCCTCGAATGCCCTACCAACTATGAGGATGGAATGCTGCTTCCCGTGCTTCTCAGGATACACCCTCGAGTGCCCTACCAATTATGAGGACTGAATGTTGCTACATGGGCCAAACTGTATACTCCCAAGAGTGCCCTTCGAATTATGAGGATGGATTTCTGCTTCCTGGGCTTCATGACATTCGTACCCAAGTGCCCTCCAAGTTTGAGGTCACAATGTTGCTTCCCGGGCCCATCGGGACAGGCCTCCATGTGCTCTATGAATTATGAGGACACAATTCTACTTCCGCAACCCCTCAGGATATGCTCACTAGTGCTCTATGAATTATAGAAGGGAATGCTGCTTCCCGGGTCCCTAAGGATACACCCTGAGTGCCCTTCAAACTACGAGGACAGAATGCTGCTTCCTGGGCCCTTCGGGATACACCCCCAGTGTGCTGCGAATAATGAGGATGGAATGCTGCTTCCCAGGCCGCTACGCATACGCCCCTGAGTGTTCTACTCATTATGAGGATGGAATGCTGCTTTCCGGGTCACTCAGGATACTTCCCCTATGGCCCTAAGAATTATTAGGACAAAATGCTGCTTTTTAGGGCCCCTCCGGATACGCCCCTGAATGGCCTATTAATTATGAGGATGGAGTGCTGCTTCACGGCCCTTCCGGTTATGCCCCGAGTGTGCTGCGAATTATGAGGACGGAATGCTTTTTCCTGGCCCCTCGGGATATGCTCTCCATGGACCTACAAATTATGAGGACGGAATGCTGCTTCCCTGGAACCTCAAGATACGTCCCTAAGTGCCCTATGAAATATGAGGACAGAATGCTGCTTCCCAGGCCCTTTCAGATATGCCCGGAGTGTGCTGCGAATTATGAGGGCAGAATGCTCTTTCGGTTCACCTCGGGATATGCTCCACATGGCCCTACAAATTATGAGGATGGAATGCTGCTTTCTGTGCTCCTCGGGATACGTGTCTGAATGCCATAAGAGTTATGAAAACAAAATGCTATTACCTGTCCTTTTGAAATATGCCCCCTTGTGCTCTACGAATTATAGAATGGAATGCTGCTTCCCCGGCCATGCAAGACACACCCCCGAATGCACTTCGAATTATGAGGACGTAATGCTGCTTCAACGGATCTTTGAGATTCGCATGTGAGTGCCCAATGAAATATGTGGATAGAATGCTGCTTCCCGGACCCCTCAGGATAAGCCCTTTTTGCCCCTAGGAATTAGGAGGACAGAATACTGCTTCTTCAGCCCCACGGGGAACGCCACCCATGAATCTCCAAATTATGAGGACAGAATGCTGCTTCCCGGAATTGTCGGGAGAAGCACACCATGGTCCTTCGAATTATGAGGAAGGAATGCTGCTTCCCTCGAGTGTGCTGCGAATTATGAGGACAGAATGCTTTTTCCTGGCCCCTCGGGATATGCTCCCCATGGACCTACAAATTATGAGGGTGGAATGTTACTTCCCTGGAACGTCGAGATACATCCCTGAGTGCCCTACGAAATATGAGGAGAGAATGCTGCTTCCTGGGCCCTTCCAGATATGCCCGGAGTGTCTGCGAATTATGAGGCCAGAATGCTCTTTCGGTTTGCCTCGGGATATGCTCCACATGGCCCCACAAATTATGAGGATGAAATGTTGCTTTCTGTGCTTCTCGGGATACGTGTCTGAGTGCCATAAGAATTATGAAAACAAAATGCTATTACCTGTCCTTTTGAAATACGCCCCCTTGTGCTCTATGAATTATAGGAGTGAATGCTGCTTCCCCGGCCATGCAAGATACACCCCCGAATGCACTTCGAATTATGAGGACGTAATGGTGCTTCACCGGACCTTCAAGATTTGCAGGTGAGTGCCCAACAAAACATGTGGATAGAAAGCTGCTTCCTGGACCCCTCAGGATAAGCCCTTCTTGCCCCTAGGAATTAGGAGGACAGAATACTGCTTCTCCGGCCGCACGGGAAACGCCAACCATGAATCTACAGATTATGAGGACAGAATGTTGCATCCAGAAATTGTCGGGAGAAGCACACCATGGTCCTTCGAATTATGAGGAAGGAATGCTGCTTCCCGTGCCCCTCAGGAGAAGCCCCTCTTTACTCTACGAATTATGAGGACAGAATACTGCTTTCCAGGCCCCTTGGAATACTCCCCTCATGGCCCTATGATTTATGAGGAAGGAATGCTTCTTCCAGGGCTTCTAGAGATATGCTCCTAAGTGCCCTAGGCATTATGAGGATGGAATGCTTCTTTCCGGGCCGCTAGGTATACGCCCCTGAGTGTTCTACTAATTATGAGGTTTGGAATGCTGCTTCCCAGGCTACTCAGGATACTCCCCGTAAGGACTTAAGAATTATTAGGTGCGAATGCTGCTTTTCAGGCCCCTAGGGATATGCCCCACAGTGCGCTATGAATTATGAGGACGGAATGTTGCTTCCTGGGGTCCTCGGGATACTGCCTCCATGGCACTATGTATTACAGGGGCAGAATGCCTTTTCAGGGCTTCTGAGGATATGCCCACCATGGTCCTACAAATTATGAGGATGGAATGCTGCTTCCCGGGCCTCTCAGAATAAGGCCCCGAATGCCCTATGCATTGGAAGGATAAAAGGCTGCTTCCCGGCCACCTCGGGATATGTTCCAGTGTGCCCTACAAGTTATGAGGACGGAATTCTGCTTCGGGACTGCTCAGTATAAGCCCCCTAGTCCTCCACAACTTATGAGGATGCAATGCTGCTTCACGGGCCCTCGGGATTCGCAGACGAGTGCCCAATGAAATATGTGGAAGGAATGCTGCTTCCCCAACCCATCAGGATAAACCCTTCTTGACCCTATGAATTAGGAGGATAGAATACTGCTTCTTCGGCTGCACAGGCAACACCACCCATGAATCTTCAAATTATGAGGACTGAATGCTGCTTCCCAGAATTGTCGGGATAAGCACTCCATGGTCCTTTGAATTATGAGGACGGAATGATTCTTCCCGGGACCCTCAGGAGAAGGCTTCCTTTTTTCTACGAATTATGAGGACAGAATACTGCTTTCCAGGACACTCAGGATACTCCTTCCATGGCCCTATGATTTATGAGGAAAGAATACTGCATCTTGGGCTTCTAGGTATATGCCCCTAAGTGCCCTAGAATTTATGAGGAAGGAAGTCTTTTTCCCAGACACTCAGAATACGGCCCCCATATTTCTATGAATTATCAGGGTGGAATGCTGCTACCCGGGCCACTCGGCATACACCCTCCATGACCCTAGGATTTTTGAGGATGGAGTGCTGCTTCTTGGGCCATTCGGGATACACCCCCCAAGTTCCTTATGTATTAAGATGCGCAAATGCTGCTCCCTGGTCCCATCGGGATACATCCTTGAGTGTTCCACTAATTATGAGGATGGAATCCTGCTTCCAGGGCCATGCAGGATACTCTTCCTATGGCCTTATGAATTATTAGGACCAAAAGCTGCTTTTTGGGCCCATCAGGATAGGCCCCTGAGTGCCCTATGAATTATGAGGATGGAATGCTGCTTTCCCGGCTTCTGGAAATACACCCCCCAGTGCCCAATGAATTATGAGGACAGAATGCTGCTTCCTGGGCCCTTTGTGAAATGCCCCCCATGGTGCGATGAATTATCAGGAAAGAATGCTGCTTCCCGAGACCCTCTGGATATGTCCCCGAGTGTCCTAGGAATTATGAGGGTGGAGTGCTGCTTCTTGGGCTCCTCGCAACTCACCTGCAAGTGCCCTATGAATTATCAGGATGGAATTTTGCTTCCCAGGCTTCTCGAAATATGTCCCCGAGTGCCCTACATGTTATGCGGACAGAATGCTTCTTTCTGGGTTCCTCAGGATACACCCTCGCCGCCAGTACCCTAGGAGTTATGAAAAGGGAATGCTACTATCCCATCCCCTGGGGAATTGCTCTCTAGAGCTCTACGAATTATAGGAGGGAATGGTGCTTCCCGGGCCCTTGGGGATACGCCCGAAGTGCGCTCTGAATCATGAGGACTGAATGCTGCTTCCCGGGCCACTCGGAATACACCCTCGAGTGCCCTACGAATTGCGAGGACAGAATACTCTTTCCCAGACCCATCGAGATAGGCCTTGTATGATCCTATGAATTATGAGGACAGAATCCTGCTTCCCAGGCCCCTCGGGATATGCCCCCAAGTTCCCTACCATTAAGAGCGTGAAATGCTGCTCCCTGGTCCCCTCAGGATACAGCCCCAAGTGTTCCACTAACTATGAGGATGGAATGCTGCTTCCAGGGTCACTCAGGATACTCTCCCTATGGCCCTACGAATTAATAGGACAAAATGCTGTTTTTCTGGCACCTTGGTATAGGCCCCTGATTGTCCTATGAAATATCAGTATGG
Source organism: Madoqua kirkii (assembly GCA_006408675.1). Classification (NCBI taxonomy): domain Eukaryota; kingdom Metazoa; phylum Chordata; class Mammalia; order Artiodactyla; family Bovidae; genus Madoqua; species Madoqua kirkii. The sequence goes on along the minus strand of SJYC01039996.1, from coordinate 3,003 downwards.
AATGCTCTTTTGCGGGCTTCTGGGGATACACCCCCAAGTGCCCTATGAATTATGAGGACAAACTGCTGCTTCCCGGGCCCTTCTGGATATGCCCGGAGTATGCTGTGAATTATGAGGCCAGATTGCTTTTTCCGGAACCCTCGGGATATGCTCCCCATGGCCCTACAAATTATGAGGACTGAATGCTGCTTCCCAAAATTTTTGGGATAAGCACTCCATGGTCCTTCAAATTATGAGCATGGAATGCTGCTTCCCAGGCCACTCAGGAGAAGCCCCCCTTTACTCTACGAATTATGAGTACCAAATACTGCTTTTCAGGCCACCCGGGATACACCCCCCATGGCCCTATGATTTTTTAGGCAGGAATTCTGCTTCTCGGGCTTCTAAGGATACGCCCCTAAGTGCCCTAGGAATTATGAGGAAGGCTGCTTCCTGGACACTCGGGATTCAGCCCCCATATTTCTACAAATTTTGAGGACGGAATGCTTTTTCCCAGGCTTCTCGAAATATGTGCCCTAGTGCCCTACGTGTTATGAGGACAGAATGCTTCTTTCCGGGTTCCTCAGGATAACCCCCTCCCCGCAAGTGTACTACGAATTATGAGAACAGAATGCTACTTCCGCATCTCCTCGGGATAAGCTTTTTAATGCTCTATGAATTATAGGAGGGAATGCTGTTTCCCGGGCCCTTGGTGATACGAATGGAGTGGGCTCTGAATCATGAGGATGGAAAGCTGCTTCCCGGGCCACTGGGGATACTCCTCCCATGACCGTAGGATTTTTGAGGATAGAATGCTGCTTCTCGGGCCTCTCGGGATATGCCCCAAGTTCCCTACGTAATAAACAGGGGAAATGCTGCTCCCTGGTCCCCTCGGGATACAGTCCCGAGTGTTTCACTATTTATGAGGATGGAATGCTGCTTCCAGGGCCACTCAGGATACTCTCCCTATGGTCCTATGAATTATTAGAACCAAATGCTGTTTTCCAGGCCCCTCGGTATAGGTCCCTGATTGCCCTATGAAATATCAGTATGGAATGCTGCTTTCCAGGCTTCTGGCAATACACCCCATAGTGCCCTATGAATTATGAGGACAAAATGATGCTTTCTGGGCCCTTTCGGATATGCCTGGAGTGTGCTGAGAGTTATGAGGAAGGAATGCTTTTTTGGGCCCATTGGGATATGTTACTCATGGCCCTACAAATTATGAGGATGGAGTGCTGCTTCCCTGGCATCTCAGGATAAGTCCCTGAGTGCCCTACAAATTATGAGCATGGAATGCTGCTACCCAGGCCTCTGGGGATACTTCCCTTATGACCCTATGATTTCTGAAACGGAACGCTTCTTTCGGCCCTTTGGGATATGCCCCCAAGCATCCTAGGAATCATAAGGACGGAAGGCTGCTTCTCGGAGCCCCGGGATTCAGACTCCATATTTCTACAAAATATGCGGACACAATGCTGCTTCCCGGGCCACTCGGGATATTCCTCCTATGGCCCTATGAAATATTAGGATCGAATGCTGCTTTTCGGGCCCCTCGGGATAAGCCCCTGAATGGTCTATGAATTATGAGGATGGAGTGCTGCTTCACGGGCCCTTCTGGATATGCCCCGAGTGTGCTGCAAATTATGATGGAATGCTTTTTACGGCCCCTCAGGATATCCTCCCTATTGCCCTACAAATTATGAGGACGGAATGCTGCTTCCCGTGCTTCTCGGGATACACCCTCAAGTGCCCCACCAACTATGAGAACTGAATGCTGCTACACGGGCCAAACTGGTTACTCCCAAAAGTGCCCTTTGAATTATGAGGACAGATTGCTGCTTCCTGGGCTTCATGACATATGTCCCCAAGTGCCCTCCAAGTATTGAGGACAAAATGCTGCTTGCCGGGGCCCTCAGGTTAACCCGCCGAGTGCCCTATGAATTATTAGGTTATAATGTTGATTCCTGGCCCTATAGGGACAGGCCTCCAAGTGCCCTACAAATTATGAGAACACAATTCTACTTCCCCATCTGCTCGGGATACGTTCCCTTGTGCTCTACGAATTATAGGAGGGAATGCTGCTTCCCTGGTCCCTCAGGATAAACCTCCAAGAGCCCTTCGAACTATGAGGATGGAATGCTGCTTCCCGTAACCCTCGGGATACTCCCTATGTCACCCTATGTATTACAAGGGCAGAATGCTGTTTCCAGGTCCCTCAGGATATGCCCCAACCCATGGCCCTACAAATTATGAGGACAGAATGCTTTTTCATGAGTCACTTGAGATACGCCCCCATTGGCTATACCAATTATGAGGAAGGAATGCTGCTTGCCAGGACACTGAGGATAGGCCCAGAGTTCTCTATGAATTAAGAATATAGAATGCTGCTTGCCCGGCCCCTCTGGAAATGCCACCCATGTCCCTATGAATTATGATGACATAATTCTGCTCCCGGGACATTCGACATACGGCCCTGAGTGTCCTAGTAATTATGAGGATGGAATGTTGCTTCACAGGCCTTTCAAATTATGCCCATGAGTGCCTTACGAACTATGAGGTTGGAATGCTGCTTCCCAGGCTTCTCAAAATTTGTCCCCGAGTGACCCACGAGCTATGAGGACAGAATGCTTCATTCCAGGTTCCTCAGGACGCACCCCCACCCCCGCCAGTGCGCTACAAATTATCAGAATTGAATGATTCTTCCACATCCACTTTGTATACGCCCCCTAGTGCTCTACGAATTACAGAAGGGAATGCTGTTTCCCGGGCCTTTTGGGATACGCCCAGAGAGCGATCTGAATCATGAGGACAGAATGCTGCTTCCTGGGCCACTCTGGATCCCTCCCCCCCCCATGAACCTAAGATTTTTGAGGATGGAATGCTGCTTCTCGGGCTGCTCGGGATACGCCCCCAAGTTCCCTATGTATTAAGAGAAGGAAATGCTGCTCCCTGGTCCCCTCAGGATACAGCCCCGAGTGTTCCACTAATTATGAGGATGGAATGCTGCTTCCCGGGCCACTT
>SJYC01039992.1:0-26737 GCA_006408675.1 Madoqua kirkii | reverse complement strand
TGTGTGTGTGTGTGTGTGTGTGTGTGTGTGTGTGTGGTAATTTGATCTTCTTATGAGGGCCTCCCTGGTAGCTCAGATGGTAAAGAATCCACCAGCAACTCAGGAGACCAGGATTCCATCCCTGGGTCGGAAAGATCCCCTGGAGAAGGGTATGGCTACCCACTCCAGTATTCTTGCCTGGAGAATTCCATGGACAGAGAAGCCTGACTGGCTATAGTACAGAGGTCACAATACTGCAATGCTCCCCTTATACAGCAAGGGTGATGTGCAGGGCTGGCTGCATAGGCTTATGACCTGTCCTCACAGGGCCCTATACTTGGTTTAGGTTTCTGCTGTCTTCAACTTGAAATTTTATCTTTGAATTTCATAAGTGAAGTCCAGTGACACCATGGAGCTAGTGCATGAGCAGAAGAGACAGATTCACAGTCTGTCTCCTTTCTTGGCTACCCCATTCCCATACGTGTTCTCCATGGCCCAGGAGTCTGGTGGACCTCTTAACTCATGGGAGTTCAGTAAGACTCAAAGCAAGTTGAGTAAGTTGAGCTACTTCTATAACTGAGTAAACAGGATACTGACAGCCTGACAAGACATCCTTTCCTTTCAAACCAGAAGTTGCTTCACATGTAAACATACTGTGCATCTGCTTATTTACTATGCCCGTTATGGGGGCTAAGAACCACTGAAATATCTCAGAATGTTTTCTGTCATCAAGAACCAATTTTTACCTTGTTGAGGGTACTATTTCAGTCTCATTGAGAATACATGGTCTTTGAGGCGAGGAGATTATTCTGGATTATATAGGTGTGTTGTTCCTTAGTCATGACCGACTGTTCGTGACCTCATGGACGGTAGCCCACCAGACTCCTCTGTCTATGGGATTCTCCAGGCAAGAATACAAGAGTGGGTAGCCACTCCCTTCTCCAGGAGATCTTCCTGACCCAGCAATCAAACCCGGATCTCCTGCATTACAGGCAGATTCTTTACCATTTGAGCCACCTGATTATCTAGCTGGACCCATTCTAATCACAGGAATCTTTAAAGACTGTCAGAAAGAGATAGCACAACAGAAGTCAGAGAGACATGAGTTTATTGTCTTTGAAGATGGACAAATGGACCATGAGTCAAGGAATACAGGTGTTTTTTAAGAAGCTGAAAAGAAGAAAACAAATTATCCCCTACAGCCTCTAGAAAGGAACACAGCCCTTTTAACACCTTGGTCTTAGCCCAGTGAGACTAACCACTGACCCCTAGAGACCTCTGATTTCTGATCTCCAGAGCTATAAGATATTAAATTTATGTTGCTCTAAGCAGAGAGAGACAGACAGACAGACATTGCCTGGTGGTCTAGTAGGATGATTGATATTGATCACACAAAGAATAATGAATTCTGAAAATTGCAGTGGAGGAGAAGATCTGTGGAAGTGTGTGGCATGTGAGTCTAACCAAGGTTCAGGGATGGACACTGTAAAGAAGTCACATCAGAGCTGAGAGTTGAATGATGAGTAAATGATAACTGCAGAATTGTGGGAGGTCTGGTGCATTCCTTGCAGGAGAATAGTGTCAGCCAAGAATCTGAGACAGAAAGGAGCCTGGCACATTGTTAGGTGAATGAACTGAAAGGTCATTGGGACTGGAGAGTATTGGATAGAGGATGAGGGAGCTAAAGAGGCGGCAGGGGTGCTATTGTGCAAGGCCTGGCAGGTCATGGTATGAATTGCAGATTTTATTTGAAATATAATGGAAATACATGGAAAACTCTTGATCAGAGGAGAGCTCATTCTTTAAGAAAGCACTCTGTGGATGGTAGGTTGGAGGGGTGAGAGCAAAGCCAGGAGATCACAGAGCAGGTAAGTGCATTGAATCTGATCAGAGACCTCAAAGAGGGCTTTGTCAGAAATGTAAAGGCACTCATCCACTACCCCATCTCAGAACAGTGGTAAAAACCCAAAGTGTAAGGACTGATCTGATTCTTGACATTTTATTTAGTTCTTCCAAAGCCCTTGAATGCCCCAAATGTGATCGACACTGGACACAACTTTGCAGTCATCAATATCAGCTCTGAGCCTTACTTTGGGGATGGACCAATCAAATCCAAGAAGCTTCTGTACAAACCTGTTAATCACTATGAGGCTTGGCGGCATATTCAAGGTAAGATTTGGCAAGGAAATGCTCCAGCGAGAGATGGGACACCAGGAAAAGAAATTTGTCCCCAAATGTAGAAATCCTCTCTCTCAATCTCAACCCTCTACCCCAAGGTAGGGTCTGTGGCAGTGGATTCTACTTTGGAGTGTTCAGCAGAGAGTGACGGGGTGATGGCTCCTCTGAGTTCTGGGTCTACCTTTCTGAAAGTCGCAGTGTAAAATGGGACACAGAACCAGCCAGTGTCAGGAGCTACTATCTTCATCAGTACTTCCTGTGCAGGTCTCTCTGGCTCTCCAGTCCCATTTTCACTCTGTCTTGCTTGGTCATGGAAAAAGATACATGTTTAAACCATGACTACAGGAAAGTCCAAGGCCCACTGGAAAGGCAGAGACTTAATCTGCTTACATCTGAGAGGTGATTGCTGCTACTGCTGTTGTTCAGTCGCCAAGCTGTGTCCAACTCTTCACGACCCCATGGACTGCAGCACACCAGGCTTCCCTGTCCCTCACCATCTCCCAGAGTTTGCTCAAGTTCATGTCCATTGAATCAGTGATGCCATCCAACCATCTTATCTTCTGTCAACCCTCTTCTTCTTCTGCCTACAATCTTTCCCACCATCAGGATCTTTTCCAATGAGTCAGCTGTTGCTACTGAACCAAGTGGTTTTGTTTTTTTTTTTTTGGCCCACTGGAAAGGCAGAGACTTAATCTGCTTACATCTGAGAGGTGATTGCTGCTACTGCTGTTGTTCAGTCGCCAAGCTGTGTCCAACTCTTCACGACCCCATGGACTGCAGCACACCAGGCTTCCCTGTCCCTCACCATCTCCCAGAGTTTGCTCAAGTTCATGTCCATTGAATCAGTGATGCCATCCAACCATCTTATCTTCTGTCAACCCTCTTCTTCTTCTGCCTACAATCTTTCCCACCATCAGGATCTTTTCCAATGAGTCAGCTGTTGCTACTGAACCAAGTGGTTTTGTTTTTTTTTTTTCCTTGTTTGAGTTTGCCCTGTCTGCAGTTTCCTAACTCACAGAAATTTGGGAAGGAATTTAGGCTGTGGCTGACTGAACTTGGGTAGGAGGAGATGGGGGTACAGGCCCATCCCCAACTTTTTGAAAGCAAAAATCCCAAATGTAATAAAATGTCAAATGTTCATGAGAACAGTTAAATTTATTTAAAGTTATATTTACTTTGAAACACAAATTACAGTCCTGCTTGTTGCATGATGATGTAATAGCACTTTTTTTTTTAAACTTGAGCTCCATCTATTGACCCAGTTGTTTAAATTGTGCCATCTTATTGTGAGACATGCCACAGTCACACTTGTAGGGAACATACACACCTCTATCAACACTCTAGTCTCACTATGCCCATGAATTCCTAAAAGGGCCCTCTACTCGTGACTGCATGAAGGAGACACCGGAAACACTAGTTCCATCATCCCTGGGTCTAGAAGATCCCCTGGAGATGGAAATGGCAACCCACTTGACAGGCTACAGTCCAAAGGGTTGCAGAGAGTCGGACACAACTAAGCGACTAAGCGCACATAATCCAGGAAGTTACCAAAAAAGAAGAAAACGAAGGTTTGGGGCTTAAAAATACTAGCTGACCTGAGTACGTGAAATAAAGCCATGGTGGCATTACGGAGCTCTTCACATTCTTTTGAACACTCATCCAAAATTCAGAATCCCAGGAGCATAAGTCTGATTTGCTGGATTGTTGTTTCTATTGACAATGGCTAGGTCTTTTGAAAAAAGCAGCTTAAAGAAAATAGGATATTGATAATCCATCATCTCTTTATGGACATCCACAAAGAGGTTTTCTAAAAACCCTTAAACACAGTCCAGTATTTTTCCTTACTGACTTTATTATGTGGTAAGGCAAAAATCTACCTTTGCAATATTCTTGCAAATCGCTCAGAAGAAAAGAAGCATATGTCATTTGTTTCTGTTTCTGGGAGGTATTTTCAAATACTTCAGAACCCTTTATTTATTATGACATGACTATTATAAATTTGTTGTCTGATTAGTGTAAGCAAACCTTCAAAGGGTCTTTTCTCTTGATAGCTTGATTGAAATCACTGTTTGCATTTGAAAGCAGTAGATGTTATTTTATGTTATTCTAATTGAGTTTCCCCCCCTAAATCTGATTGGTATTCCCTATAGTTGAAGATGTGCCTGATTTTACTCTACAAATGAAAACACAGAAACACTAGAGCAGAAATGTATGAGTGGGACAGAGATACTTACATGAAAAAGCCTTGTTTTCTTTATAGTAGGAACACAGAGACCCTGAAGATGGAATGTCCCCTCTGTTCTACTCAGACATTGTATTTTTAAAAACCAAACATTAGTTCCCATCACAATAACAGCATTCCAGTTTAAAGAATGTAAAAGATTGCCAACTTAAGTTTCCTGGACTTTCCCTCTTCTTAGTGACAAATGAGATTGTCACCCTCAACTATTTGGAGCCTCGGACGGAATACGAGCTCTGCGTGCAGCTGGTCCGGCGTGGAGAGGGCGGAGAAGGCCATCCTGGCCCTGTGAGGAGATTCACAACAGCTTCCATCGGTCAGCTGAAGCAAACAGGCATTTATTCAGGAGCTGGGTGGGTGGGGGAGGAAGGGGAAGGAGGAAGGAAGACCAGGAAGGGCGGTGGTGGGTGAGCGGGTGGGTGGGAAGGGCGGTGGAAGGGGGTTGCTTTCGAATGGGTGGGAAAGTGACAGGAAGGCTTCAGACTTGGAGCCAAGCCAGCCCTTTATTTGGGCTGCTCTCCTGGTCTGTCTCCCTGGGGGAGGGGGCTGGAGTGATCCACGGGGACAGAGAAGGAAGCAGATGAGCCTTCAGGAAGGCAGGGACATCCCTGAGGATTTGGGACTTACTTTGTAGCAACTGTGCTCAGTCTTGGCTCCTGAGTTTTTCCACCAGCTTCCTGTTTCCATCCTAAGGGCCCAGGCCAGGCTCTTGCTGCATACATACTCCACAAATGCCAGTGTGTTTGTAAAGTAACTTCTAGTTTTCCAAAGTCGTTCATGCACATGGTGAAAACATCGAATAGATTGAAAGGCTTTTACCTAAGAACAGCAGTCCTATGCTCTGTCCCTCTATTTCCTCATCCCATTTCCTTTATCTCCTTGAGCCACATGATCTATACCACCCTGTTTCTCTCACGGCATGGCATGCAGGATCCTGGATCCCCTGACTTCCTGGACTAGGGATTGAACGCATGCCTCCCGCAGTGGAAGTACACAGTCCTAACCACTGGACCACCAGGGAACTCTCTACCTCTGTGTTTCTAAATCAGTGCTCTTCAAACAACATTTTCCCTCAGAATCCTCTGCCCAGCTTATTAAAACAAATTTCTGGGCCTCGCCTCCAGGGTTTCAGATTCAGAAGGTTTGGAGTGGAAACGGGGCTCAAGAATCCACATTTCTAGTAAGTTCCCCAGTGACGTATGTATGTAGCACTATTTCTTGATGGATCAGTGTCAGTCGATAGCTGTCAGTCTTCTATTGTGTAAACTGAGGAGCCTTTGAATTTGTGAAATTTCCTTGATGCTAACCTGAACTCCAGCTTTCTGCTACCCAGGTCCCCTCCTCTGAAATGTCTGAGTGGGTCCTTTTAGAATTCTCTTTAATGTTGTAGTGTGCCTTGTGTATAACCATTCTGTTACTATCTCTTGGTCAGTGCTTTACAGTTTCAGGTTCATATTTATTTAATTCTTAGACTTGTCATCTTTCCCATTTTATAGATGGAAAAGTAGAGTCCCAGAGTGGTTAATAACTTGGCTATGGTGATATATCAGATTCCTCATCATCAGACTAGATCTTCAGACTTGATCCCTTTCTGTTTCTCCAGTTATTATTACTATTTTTTTAACCTGGAGCCCAAAGACACCAAATCCTTTCCCAATTGATGAGTTTTCCTAGTTTTCGTCCATTTACTAGAGGCAGAAGGCTATCGGATGCTTTAGTGAGAAACTAGGAAAAGCATCAAGCTCTTCTGCAAAGGTTGTACATTCCTCACACACTCTTCCTTCCACACCCCCCAGCTAGTGTTCATCTGACCAGCAGCATCCTTAATGAACCAAATGAAATTCAGGAGCTACTCTGATGCTTGTAGAAGCATTGTACAAGTAAGCAATGGCTTCCTGGAACCCACCAGGTAGTAACACCAGAAATAACACTGGCAGGGACTTCCCTGGCAGTCCAATGCTTAACCCTAACCCTTCCAACGCAGGGGGCGGTGTTCTGTCTCTGGTCAGGGAGGTAAGATCCCACTTGCCTTGCAGTCAAGAAACCAAAACATAAAGCAGAAGCAAGATTGTTCAGAGTGTGTCCTGTCCCCTCCCCTCCTGGCCTTCCCGGCCTTTGCCACTCAGTCAACACACTTATAAATAGTGCAACTGCCAAATGAATTTAAAAACAAACATCAGCAAAAGTCAAATGATGGGAAAAGATGAACCTTCAAGAATTCCCTTCCCACCCACCCCTGAGAACTACTTTGAAATATTCCAAGAGACCTCTGAATACATCCTGGCTGGAACATATTCTGAGAGCTGAAGACAGCACACTGTGGGTCTGTTAAGTGTTTCATGTTCTGTTCCATAAATACTTTCCATGTGAGTCAGATTATGCCCTTCCCCTTTTGATTCATCAGCACTGGCCTAGGAGAGAATAAGCTACCATTTGCTTTGTAGCAGTAACCTGATGACATTTCAGGGGCCCCTTGCATCATAGTCAAGGAGGTTCCTTTTATCCTCTAAGTCATATGTAGTTTCCAGGGTTATTTTCTTTTTAAGATATATTTTTTTAATGTGGGCCATTTTTAAAGTCTGCTCCTCCGTACAAGGCACAGGCTTAGGTTTGCAGGTTTGCTCTAGACCGTCAGCCCTCTTTCCGTCTGTTGTGTCGTTATAAGCCTGCCTGCCCATTCCAGGTGGCTTATTTTGGAACTTTAGAGAAGAGCAAAAGGAGGTGATGTCCCCTCTCACAATTTGCAAAGGTTATGGAGAAAAGACCAACGAGACCTGTAGCATGGTGCCAAGCAGGCGGCAGACCTGCCTGCTGGTTCTCCCTTGTTTGTGGATGCTGAAAGTTGTTAGTGAGAGTCCCTCTCCTGAGGAGTGGAAATAGACACTTCCTGTCACCTCTGACCAAGTTTCTCTGCCTTCTGATTTATTTTTTATTTTTATTTTTTCATTGTATTGGAGTATAGTTGATTTACAATGTTGTGTTAGTTCAAGTGTATAGCAAAGTGACTGTTATATATACATTTGTTTGTTTCCACTTTTTAATATTATTATTTTTAATTATAACCCTCTAAAGAGCTTCTTAGATAGTTTTGTCCTTAAGACACCATCTCTGTTTTGCTTTAATGTCTCTTCTGCCATGAATTTTAATACCATAAATCTGTTTACATATTGTGGTCCTTCGTAAACCATTGTAATTATCTAAAATTTTCTCATACCCTGGGGACCAATTTTTGCCCCGTTAGGGGCAGTAATGTCCCCATTGAAAATGCATGAGGAGAAGATCCTTATTTTATGTTTTGAAAATACTTTATATCTGGAATTTAAAATATCAGTGTGCTGTTACTAGTTGAAAACTTGCAGATTCCTTCTCTGTCCATCGATACAAGATAAGATAGGAAGGAAGGGAGGGAGAAAATGCTGATGGAACCCAAACACCTTCCAAGCATTTTCATCTCCGTTATCTCATTTCTCCTCTTGAGTCTGGAAGGTGAGTGTTTTCATTTCATGCTACATAAATTTTCCTAAGTTTACAGAACTAAAGGGGCATGCTTCTGCTTTTTTGATTTCACAGCTCATGCTGTTTCCATTCAGTTAGCTCTCTGATGACTCAGGTTCTTGGGGGTAATTATGGCCACACAGCCTGTGGTCAGAGCCAAACCTTGGTGTGATCAGAGCCTGGCCCTGCCATCGCTGTGTTATCACATGTGGAATTGTCCCTGCTAAGGGGATGTAGCCCTGAAATTGCTTTAAAACATGTTGCTCAAAATGGGAACAGAAACACTGAATGCTCACCTGCAACCCCACAACCTTGGCAAATCCAGTGTTTCCAACTTTTTCAGTTTCCTTCCTCTTTCGCCAAGGGTAGACGTGACTTTCCCCAAGTGGAAAGTAGAGTATTTCTCCTGTGTGACAAGCTTTAGAGGGGCTTCTATACTTTCCACAATATCCTTTAATCCCTTGGGTGGCTATAGCATAATTTATTAAAGCATTTCCCTACTTTGAGCACTTAGGTTTCTTATGATTGTTTGTTATTATAAATAATGTTGTCAGGGACATCTTCATGTCCCTAGCCTTTTTGCTTCCTTTGAGTTATTTCTTCAGGTTAAATCCCTGGTAGTCAGATTATACAAAGTATATGATCATTTCCAAGGCTCTTGAAAAATATTCCCAAGTTGTCCTTCAGAGGGGTTGTATTTCTGTCTTACCGTTACTCAAACTATGCACTAACATTTTAAAGCTTTGCTATTTTGGTAGGGAAAAAAAGTATTTCATGGCTGCTAGTGGCTGTTTCTTTGCTAGCTTGTATATTATTCTAGAAGCCAAGGTTGTCCTCGGGGGCTGCTGTTAGCTCCACTTCATATAAAAACGATGATCCTTCTGGTTTCTCCTAGGTCTTCCTCCTCCAAGAGGTCTCAGTCTCCTACCAAAAAGTCAGACCACTCTGAATTTGACCTGGCAACCAATATTCCCAAGCTCAGAAGATGACTTTTATGTTGAAGTTGAGAGGAGATCTGTGCAAATGAATAGTGATCAGCAGAATATTAAAGTGCCAGGCAACTTGACTTCAGTGCTGCTTAACAACTTACACCCCAGGGAGCAGTACATAGTCCGAGCCAGAGTCAACACCAAGGCCCAGGGGGAATGGAGCGAAGATCTCATCGCCTGGACACTTAGTGACAGTAAGTAACTTACGCTGCCCCAGGCTTTCCCGAATGACGCTTGGTGGCCGCCACTTAGATTTAGCTCCCATCACTATAAATCTGCTTCTTAGAAACCATGACAGGTAGTTAGTTGTAAGTGGAGGCCAATGAGTGCCCTTCCCCCAACACCTCAAATCATTTTAGTGACCCACAATATATATGAATGCTCCATATGTTTGGACTAACAATAATTCAAGCAGACCTGTCCTACAATTTACCTTTCCTGTATTTAAAACAGTTTGTTTCTTTTTGGCTCTCCTGGGTCTCGTGGCTGTGCACAGGCTTTGTCTGGTTTCGCTGAGCAGGGGCTGCCCTCTAGTTGCAGGCTGTGGGCTTCTCATTGTGATGGCCTCTCCTGTTGCAGAGCAGGGTCTCTCAGGGCTTGCCGGCTTCGGTGGTTGCGGCATGTGGACAGCAGTTGTGGCACACAGGCCTAGTTGCTCCCAGACCAGGGACTGAACCCATGTCCCCTGCGTTGGCATGAGGATTCTTAACCTCTGGACCACTAGGGATCCCTACCTTTCCTTTCAGTGGAGTTATTTGTCAAGCAGATGGTGATTCATTACAGACAGATCTCTCCTAATCTTAAAAGCCAAGGAACTTTGCTCGAAAATCTGCAAAACAGATCATCCTTAGCATTGCAGTATATATTTGAGAGTAATAAAACAACTTTTCTTTCAAACTGTTTTTCGGGCTCTTCTCAATTTCAGATTGTCCATTAATAATTAGTTGGAACTTCTAGGGTTCCTTTGTAGTCTTGAAAGCTTTTTCATCAGGAACCAGACAGTTCTATTCAATTCACTGCCATAGAACTGTCTGTGCACTTCAGAATCCTTGGAAAGACCGAGTGTTTCTGGGTCACACCAACTATCACTAACACTAGGATCCTGTGGTCTCTTGTCAACTGCCGGAGTCTGAGTTTCTCCTCTGCAGCGGAGCCTCCACTTCCCCAGTGACAGGTCCACAGACTGGCTCTGGGTTTCTCCAACCAGTCTCTTCTTGCACCAGCAAGATGAGGAAGTCTCAACCATTTTGTCAGTGTTTAGGCATGTCCTCTTCATCTTTAAAAAAATTCTGTGACAGAAGTTATAGGCCAGTACAGAGAATAATACATAAAAATCTACATTTCTACAACCCAGAATTAACAACTGTTAACATCTTGCCATCTTTGCTTTCAGCCTTGTTGTGAAAGTAATTCCCCAATATAAATATATCAAAATCCTCTTTGATCATCATCCCTACTCTAATTTTCTCCCTGTCCCCCTAGAGACAACCAAAATTCTGTTTGTAAACCAAGATTATGTTTGTTATATGTCTTTCCATTCAATATTGTATAATTTTAATACATTAAGTATTAATGTAAGTATTACCTGTAAGTGTACAGATGCATGCATATGCTTCATCTTGCTTTTTGTATATGTCTACTAAGTGCTTAACATATTTTCTAACAGGTGCTTAACAAGGACAGTTCCTATGGGCTGGTGGCTAACTGCAAACTAATAGGAATCCTTATTTCTTCTACTTGAATCTATTTCATAAAAGCTGTGTGACCATGGCCAAGTCACTTAATGTTTCCAGGCCTCAATACTAACAGTAAGATTGTTATGTGGAGTCAATGAGTTACAATATGAAAGGGCCTATATAAATGTCAGCTCTCATAATCTTTGTTTTCCTCAGCATTAAGAACAATAAAATAGCAGTTTGTGGAGTAACAGAATTTCTGAGGTCTTAATTCAGTGTAACGATGGCAAATATGTGATTTGCATGCGTTGCCAAGTTTCCCATATGTGGCCATGTTGGCAAGTCTGTGTTGAGTCCACCACAAACTGATTGGCGTTACCATCAGAGATAACACTTAGCAGCCATTCATGGTTTATAGGCCGACACTCACTCTCTCTCAAAAGCATAATAAATAGTCAAAGAAATGGTAATGCATCTTAAGGAAAATATGTTTTTGTTTTTTTAATTTCTAGTTGTCCCTCCTCAACCAGAAAACATCAAGATTTCCAACATCACAGACTCTTCGGCCGTGATCTCTTGGACGATCCTGGATGGCTATTCTATTTCTGCTATTATCATCCGTTACAAGGTTCAGGGCAAGAATGAAGACCAGCACATTGACGTGAAGATCAAAAATGCCACCATCACCCAGTATCAACTCAAGGGCCTTGAGCCCCAAACAGCTTACCAGGTGGACATCTTTGCAGAGAACAATATAGGTCAAGCAATCCAACCTCTTCTCATGAACTGATGACTCTTTCTGAATCTCAAGGTTGGTAGAGTAGACACGTATTTACATGTTATTATTTCTGGGGAGTATCAGAAAAGCCCCACTGTTTTAAGATATTTACTCCATATTCATATCTTATGATACAATAGGCTTGTCCTTAATAGGCATCACCGTCTCTAAAGAGGTCCTTCAGATGAAAATGCCCCTTGGAGGGATACCCTGTTGATCTGTTTTCTATTAAGCCTTAAAGGAACTTAGCCCATCAGCAGTCCCCATCTAGCAGTTGAGGGTCTGAGGAATCTGAATGTGATTCTGTGGAAAAAGAAGACTAAGGACCCAGCTTAGTGGAGGAAGGCCTGTGCAGTGGTTCAGTGGGAGGCTCCAGGAACCACATTCCATTCTTTCTCAAAATAAACTCTTCTTTTAACTTGGGTGACACTGTGCTATTCTGAGTGTTCTTTTACTTTTTAGATCCAGGTTATGATGGCTCTATGTCCATCACTAACCCCTACCTCAGAGAGAATAAGCTCTTTGAGACTGAGATCCTTCAGTGCCAAGCACAAGAGGGCCAGTGTTTGTGAGTTTTTTTTTAATTGAAATACAGTTGTTGTGCCATATTATGTTAGTTTTGAGTACACTATGTAGTGATTTGACATTTGCATATATTATGAATGATCACCACAGTAAGGCTAGTAATTATCCGTCTCCAAACAAAGTTATTACAATATTATTAGCCATATTCTATATGCTGTATATTATATCCCTGTGGCTTCTTTATTTCATAACTGGAGGGCTGTACCTCTTAATCCGTTTGTGGCTGGTAAAACCTGTTGAATGTAATTAGTGAACAAGGACACCCCAGGTGGGAAGGGTTGAAACTTCTGGGAGACTTCCCTTTGAGGTTAGTCTGAAATTGCATTGCCTCACCCTCTGCACTGTACAGCTTGTTCAAGGGAATGTAGCTAGAGGGACTTGAGAGGGAAATGGTGATTTTTGCAAATTTATAATTTGACCAGCCTATTTTTACAGAAAGTATCATAGCACTAAAAACTTCTTGGTTCTTTTGAGGGCTACCTAGGGCTTAAGAAATAAAATCCAACAAGCTCTGTTTTCTGTGCTGATTCTTTGAAATATGTTTGAAATATCCGAGGAATGTTGAGTCTGTAAATTACAGGGAATTGTAGTTTTCAGATAACAATCTTAATAAATGCATCATTTCCATAATTACTTGTGTTTTCATAGAACACATGCAGGCCCTAAATCCAAGCTACAAATAAAATACAAAGAGAAAAATTTAAAAACAAGATGTAACAAAACTAAAAAACCCCTCACTATCCCATTTCAGACATCTCTTTATACACACATGCGTGGAGATAGTAGAAAAGATAGCTAATCAAAAGAATAATTGTTAGATGAGGTCATGCTCTACATGCTGCTTTTCATAAAAATACATTGAATTTAATTGTATTTTAATTTAAGCAAGGGAAAGAAGTGGAAGAGTTAAACTGTAGTCTTTAATAGTCCATTTTGACCTGAGCCCTAAAAAATCAATAGTTTTTCTCTTTTCTCACTTCTTTCCTTCCTTCTTTGCTTCCCCCATTGGTAGGTATCCTCAGGTTGTTTTCAGCTCTTTAAAACAAGAAAAACCCAAATCAAAATATCTTACAGATTCTGTGCTCTTAGCGTCATAGAGCTTGCAAGATTTTCTAGGCGGGGAAATTGTTCAGGGAGGTTTAGTCACTTTCCCAAAGTGATAGATATAGTTAGTCAGTCTCACTATTATGAGATAATATTCATCTGCTTGGGCCTGTACTTCGAAGTGAAAGTTGAACAAAGGGCAACAATTATTGATTAGCATCAGTTCAGTTCAGTCACTCCGTCATGTCCAACTCTTTGTGACTCTGTGGACTGCAGCACGCCAGGCCTCCCTGTCCATCACCAAGCTCCTGGAGCTTGGTCAGACTCACATCCAGTAGCTCTTTAAAACAAGAAAAACCCAAATCAAAATATCTTACAGATTCTGTGCTCTTAGCGTCATAGAGCTTGCAAGATTTTCTAGGCGGGGAAATTGTTCAGGGAGGTTTAGTCACTTTCCCAAAGTGATAGATATAGTTAGTCAGTCTCACTATTATGAGATAATATTCATCTGCTTGGGCCTGTACTTCGAAGTGAAAGTTGAACAAAGGGCAACAATTATTGATTAGCATCAGTTCAGTTCAGTCACTCCGTCATGTCCAACTCTTTGTGACTCTGTGGACTGCAGCACGCCAGGCCTCCCTGTCCATCACCAAGCTCCTGGAGCTTGGTCAGACTCACACCCAGCAAGTCGGTGATGCCATCCAACCATCTCATCCTCTGTCGTCCCCTTCTCCTCCTGCCTTCAATCTTTCCCAGCATCAGGGTCTTTTCAAATGAGGCAGTTCTTCACAGCAAGTGGCCAAAGTATTGGAGTTTCAGCTTCAGCATCAGTCCTTCCAATGAATATTCAGGACTGATCTCCTTTAGAATGGACTGGTTGGATCTCCTTGCTGTCCAAGGGACTCTCAAGAGTCTTCTCCAACACCACAGTTCGAAAGCATAAATTCTTTGGCACTTAGCAGCTTTGGTGATTAGCATGTTGATTTGTATAAAGCCCCTTTGCACATTCCTTTGAACTTTTAACAGCCCTGTGAGTCAGAGTTGTCTGCAGTGAGTTCCAGACAATAAATGAGTAGCACTCGGTCACGTAGCAATTAGTGGCAGGACTCAGGCTGCCATGATGTCCCCAATGTAACTGTGACTTCTCCTGCAAATGGTCGTGGCCTGTCTCTCCATCTAGACTAACCTGCTGCTTCTCCTGTGTTCTGCTCAGCACCAGCAGACCTCGGAGGCAGGAAGATGCTGCTTATCGCCATCCTCGGCTCAGCGGGAATGACCTGCCTGACGGTGCTGTTGGCCTTTCTGATCATGCTGCAGCTGAAGAGGGCAAACGTCCAAAGGAGAATGGCCCAGGCCTTCCAAAATGTGGTAGTGTCTTATCTTCCAAGCAATATTTTTAAAGATATGGGTCAGAAAATTTACTTGTAAAGGGAGTATTTCCCTTAGGCAAGTTTCATCTTTTCTTTGTCTTCCATTATGAAATGGGAGATAACTAGCATGACTATATAAGTTCTTGTCCAATTCAGAACAATTCTGAGAGTGAAAACGTTACTGTTAATAATTATGCAGAAAACTAAGCCTAAAGCAGGACTACTAGCTCCATCAAAAAGAGAATAGAGTCATCCTCGTGATAAGTCACCAGTGAGAGTATTCTTGCAATATAAACCACTGACCATTATTGTAATGAAGGGCATGAGGGGAACCGTACCTCCGAGTGATAAGTCATGAATATTGATACTAGATCAGTTTTCTTCACTTTTTTTTAATTTACAGCTTCCATTTTGTACTTCTAATAGTATCCCCCATATATATTTGAGTATATCTACGTGTGGATCGCCATCCCTGTGTACCCTTCAGTCTGCAGTCAGAGTTCATGGCACTCAGCACTACTTTTTCCTTTCATTTAGTAATTTTGACCAGTTGCAAAGGTTTACAAAATCATACTTTACCAACAAGCACCCTATATGAATCCTTGAGATAGTATAGCCTGAACATTTCTCTGTGATTTACAGCTCTGTAAAATTAATCTGTCCCAACTTTACTGATTCTATATATGAAGCACTGCATACAGTTACATATTCCAAATGAGATACATCTTCCTGGTACGAGTCCCTGAGATGCCCTTCAAGCTGTCACTAGAGAGGAAGGTCCAACAGGGGGGTAGAAAGTGCTGGAGCTCATCATGGTGCGGATGCTTTGTCTTGATACTGCTAGCAGCCACCAAAACTCAGGAGAAAAGGAGACACTGTCTTGGGCTTGAGATATTCTGAGCTTTAAGACAAGTGGGAGAGAGTGAGGAAGAGCCAAGGAGACCAAGATGAAGCTAGGAAAAAAGCTCTCACAGAGGCATGTCCTGTGACTTCTCCAGATAGATCCATGAGTTCTTTTCCAAACCAGAACTGAATAGCTGGTCATTTCACAGCAGGGTAGACACTCAAGTGTGAGTAACTCAAGTGTGTGTTGTGACATACATACCATTATCCTCCCCTGCCTCATCCCTGCAGACATAACTAATCGATTGTGGCTTGCTTTCCTACCGAGGCCTAGGATCATGCCCATGCAGCTCTATTGGCTGCCACTTCATCCAGGTGGGCCTATTAAATGAACCGTATTTCCATCTTCATTCTAGAATTGGGCATACTGTTTCTTTTTTTCACCCAGTGTGGGCACAAACCAGAAGGTATTATGTACCTTAAAAATTATGAAAAATCCTGACACAAAGCCATTATTTTTGTAGAGGGAAGAACCAGCTGTGCAGTTCAACTCAGGAACTCTTGCCCTGAACAGGAAGGCCAAAAACAACCCAGATCCTACCATTTATCCAGTGCTTGACTGGAATACATCAAATTTCAAGATGTGATTGGGGAGGGTAATTTTGGCCAGGTTCTTAAGGCTCGCATCAAGAAGGATGGGTTACGGATGGACGCTGCCATCAAGAGAATGAAAGGTCAGTGCATGCCCCGATCAAGTCAGCATTTTACTAGGGTGGGGGGACAGCTTGACTTCCTGTTGAATCTTTCCTCCAAGGTCTCATGTTCTTTTAAACAGAAAATTGGCATGGTGTTAGATGGAGCTGTTCTGTGCAGCTGAAGGTGATATTTCCTTTGGGGGTCAGGATGTAAACTTGAAGGCATGAGCTGTTTAGATGCCACTGTCTGGATTCACTGGGATGGGAGAACACAGACTCTCTGTTCCACCCTGCTGACTTTCAGGAAGCATTACTGTTTCTCTTAATGCAGTGGTTCTCAACACTGATCACCCGTCGAAATCACCTGGGAGACTTGTTAAGAAACAGACTCTTCAGCTCCACCCTATGGTTTCTGATTAAGCAAATCTGGCCCAGGGCCAGAGGGCTTGCATTTCTAATTAGTTCCCATGGGATGCGGAGTCTCAGAATTTGGAGACCACATTTGGCAAATCACTGTCTTCATGCATTATCTATATCAACATTCCTGGAAATAGTTAGGAATGCATCTACTTGAGTTTTTCCTCTTCACGGTTCTAATCTATTCAAATTTCTGGGATGGTGCAGGGAAAAACTGGGATCCCTAAACTTGCTCAGCGGCTCTTCTATACACTCAAGCTTAGAAACCATTGATCTATAGTCACAAAACTAGGTCTTTTCCGGTTGTGTTCAAGACTGCTTAGGGCCCCCTCATTGAATAAGAGCTTCTGAGAAAGCAGATTGACATGTCCCCTGGAAATACTAGCTGTCTTCTGTTGCGTGTGAAACGGCAGTTTACAGATGACTTGACTGTGAAGCTGCACTGTTGTTTTTACAGTACACAGGCTTGGCAAGGGATGTATTAGAGCTGGCAATGTAATTGCCACTTTTATTGGGCAGCTCCATAATAAGGGCTTCTAAGGCTGCTGATGGGTTTTCCTTCTTCTTCTTCTTGACTGCAATATTAAGCCTAAGATGACAATTAACCCTAAATCTTATTAAGCCATCACTGCTTTCTGCATTGCTAGAAAACACATGTCAGGAAATGAACAAAACAAAATAAACACAGTATTATTTATGCTTAGAGACAGTAATGTTTCAATACACACAGACACACACCCAAACAAACCCTACTAGAATCCAGAAATTCCTTTTCCTTTTCCAACTTCAGTCACAGCAGTTTTAGGAAGCAGTAAAAATGGTGAGAGGAGAGAGAGTATAGAACTTTGTAGCATCAGTTTTTATGCTGACTGAGATCTGACCTGAGCTGATTGTCCATCTCATGTCCATGCAAAGAGATAGAATAACTTAACAGCGCACCAGGGCAGAAAGTTTTGCAGGAGAAGTCATGCATGCAAAGAGGGCACTTACTGATGTGAAGCAACAACCTGTTACAAGGAGCTTAGCTTCTAAAATGTTCCTGAGGCATTAAACCGTAGGCTTCTGTGGTATAAACAGGGTACTAGACTTGGAATTGTTCCTGTCAGCCTCATGGGTCCCCTTAGTCCATATGAAACCTTCCCACAATTTTCAAGCATGCACATGGCTACCAGCTCTCTATCACTCTTTCCCCCAATGTTATTTCTTCAAAAAGCAATCATAGCATACTATCACCAACTCAAGGCTCACCAACCAGTTGCACATCAGCCAAAGAGTTTTCTCTTCAGCCTGATTGGTAGTTCTGCCTCTGATCAAAGTGCTTATGGAGAGACGGAATGACAGGAACAGAAAGAAACGCAACTGTTTCCTGACTACGAAGCAACTTCTATAAAAATACCATTGAGATTTGAGTTTTTTCAGCAAGTCTTATGTGGGCTTTCTCGTGACTCAGTTGGTAAAGAATCCACCTGAAATGCAGGAGACCTGGGTTTGATCCCTTCATCAGCAAGATCCCCTGGAGAAGGAAATGGCAACCCACTCCAGTATTCTTGCCTGGAAAATCCCATAGACAGAGAAGCCTGGTGGGTTATAGCCCATGGCCTCACAAAGAATTGAACACAGCTGAGCACAGTATTCTATTCTGGTTTATGTAAAAAGCAAAGTAAAATTATTATAAGAAAGTAAGGTGTGTTCACTACTGGCAATGTTTCACTAAAATTTTGGTGTTATTCCTTGGCGTATTTGTCTCTGGAAAGCCAGGGTCTGAGAATGGACGCAGCTCCATCTCAACCAGACCATTTCTCTGGATATCTGAGGGCTTCAGCAGTGGTTCTCAAACAGAGGTGATTTGGTTTCCAGCGGGGACACCTGGTGATCTGGGTACGTTTTTGGTTGTGCTACTGGTAACTAGTAGGTCAGGTCAGGGGGGCAGCTAAACCTCCTTGCCACAGGACAGCCCCCAACCATAAGAAGCATTGGCCCAAAATGTGGACAGCCAAGCCCCTGTGACAGAGCCATCTTTGATTTCTCTAACGTTTTCCAGACCCAATGACTGCTGAGTGTACTTGAAGGTGATGGGGACCAGGGGGTACAGTTGTTTATGATGAGGCCTCACAGAAGGGGGTCACGACTCTTGACTTTCTTCCCAGAATATGCTTCCAAAGATGACCACAGGGACTTTGCTGGGGAACTGGAGGTTCTTTGTAAACTTGGACACCACCCAAACATCATCAATCTCTTGGGAGCGTGTGAACATCGTGGTAAGATGCTCTTTTCCTGTTTCTCGTGCCAGATTTTTTTTTAAATAAGAAAGAAAATCAGGCACATTCCATATTGAAGTTAGGAAAGATAAGTCATCTAAGATTGCTACCTACTTTTTAAGTTGCAATTTGTCTGAATGTCTAGCCCCATGAATAGACTGTGCTGAGATGTGGAATGTTTTTGAAGGTGGGTCCCAAGGGTCAGTCTTTTGGCTTCTGATACAGTTCAATTAGTAATGCCCAAAGATACCCACAGCTCCTACATGCTCCCATTTTCACTAATCCAAGGTTTTGTCAGGTGGATGGAGGCTTTACTCTGCACCAGGGAAAGTGAAGTACGTTGGTTCTTCTTAGTTGACTTTTCATTTTCCCTGCAAACCCAAGTAGCCAATACTCTAAATGTTAAATCTGTGAATGCCAACAATCTGCTGTAATGTGAAAGGACTTGTGATACTTAGGTTAAAAAAATAATAATAAGCCTATATCTAAAAGTACTTTGTTTTTATCCAAAACAACCCCCTGTACAATTACACTGAAGCTTTCTTTACAACTGTCCTATGTCACACATATTCTTAAGTTCAAATTATATTATTAATTCAAATGTTTATTGAGTATTTCCTATTGTAATGTGTGGAGTTAGCTGTGAATGAGTAGGTAATAAGAAATCTATGGGTTTACCTCTGCATGCTATCTGGGTTTGCAGCTCTAAATCCATGCTTACTCTTAATTTCCCATGGAAAAATTTACTCCAACGCAAAAGCTCCACATGGTAATTATTTGCAAACTTTACAACCTCTTGTTGACTTTGCAGCACAAATACCAACAATGGAAAAGAGACTACTTCCTTTTCCTCAATTTATTAAACTAAAAATACTGGTACTTCAAACAATATATCATTCTGTGATCCAACAGGGGTGTAATTCTAAAAGCCAGATAATGACATAATGAAGTAATGACACTTATTTTTGAGCTATTTCCTGAGAACAGTAATCAGCATGGGACAGCAGTAAATCAATGTTTAAAAAAAAAAACTTATAGTGACAGAATATATGTCTTTTAAAAGTCTGCTCTATTGACACATAATTTGTTGAATTTTAAAATTGTATTATTCAGTAAAGTGAGAAAATACCTTCATACCAGAATTGAGGTACATCTTTCCTTATAGTACAACAGGATTCAGTGCTTGAAGCTTGCCTTTTTTTTTTCTTTTTGAGAATTTCACTTTCTTAGAATATCTTTGAAGTTTAAATTCATTTGACATAAAAAGTATATATTTATAGTGACAGAATATATGTCTTTTAAAAGTCTGCTCTATTGACACATAATTTGTTGAATTTTAAAATTGTATTATTCAGTAAAGTGAGAAAATACCTTCATACCAGAATTGAGGTACATCTTTCCTTATAGTACAACAGGATTCAGTGCTTGAAGCTTGCCTTTTTTTTTTCTTTTTGAGAATTTCACTTTCTTAGAATATCTTTGAAGTTTAAATTCATTTGACATAAAAACTATATACCAAATAATTCACTTTTAAAAAAAAGTAAAATAGAGCACTATACTTTCATTGGCTCCAAAGATGAATAATTGTTATCAAAGCAGATTACATCTCATTAAAAAAATAAAAAGGAGGAAACTATTTGGAATAAAACTAAGACAATGAATCATACTTTGCTCTAGGAAAAATTTTATTTTTTTTCCTAAAAGGTTGACATTTCTGGTTTCTGTAAGCAAAATTGCAATCCCTGACACTAGATTTTGCTGACCAGTGATGCACTCAACAATCTAATGACTTAGTATGGATTTTAGGAAGGAGCAGAAGTCAAGAGAGAGAAAGTTACCTAGTGTGGGTCCTTCTGCTTTGGGTATTTAATCATTTGTTTGTTTGTTTTAAAAAAATAACCTCAGGAGAAGGTGGATTCATACTGGAATAACATATCTGGCTCATATTAGGTTCTCAGTCAATATAGAATAAAAAATAAAAGGTGATGTGGACTAGCTATCCGGGGTCATCTGGAGCAGATGTTTTGATTTCATTCTACCCATGTTACCTAGTAGATGAAGCTTCAGGAAGCCTGCTGTTTGGTAGGAGTGGAGAGGGGAACCCTAAGTGCAGGCATGGCCTCCTTTAGCAGGAATGATGTCACTTGTTTTCCTCCTGTCCCCAGCATTACCCATCTTGGTACCATTAGATGTGTTATTTTAAGATAAAGTAGAATTTTGTAAGCAGTCCCCGAGGACCAAAGCACATCTCAGAAGTATCACTGGGTTTAGGGCTACTGATAAAGTGATGCTTCCTCCCTTGCCCCACAGGCTACCTGTACCTGGCCATTGAGTACGCCCCCCATGGCAACCTCCTGGACTTCCTGAGAAAAAGCAGAGTGCTAGAGACAGACCCCGCGTTTGCCATCGCCAACAGCACTGCCTCCACACTCTCCTCCCAGCAGCTTCTCCATTTCGCAGCAGATGTGGCCCGGGGTATGGACTACCTGAGCCAAAAACAGGTTTGTTCTGGGAACCTTGCTTTGAGCATCTTTCTTCCAAAATTCTCTCTGATATCAGAGTTTAGATTTTTTTTTCCCAGTTCACCTCTCTTCCTTAATTCCTTCTCAAACTCTCCCTAATTTTATTCTGTTTGTTAATATTCTATCTCTTTATATGGAAGTTCACGCTCCATGCTAATGGTATGTTTATCTAGTGAATCTCATCATATGTATTTGGGGGAGGTGCTTTCACTCATATTAGCTTCTCGTAACTCCACGTAGCACACAGAGCAGAGGCCTTTCATGGTGACTGTAATAGGGCATGACCTGGAGCATTTCTTCCTGAAATGCTCCTCCAAAGACCTGTGGGTCGTTTGGCAGAATCCACTCATTGAGCATTTAGGAGAGGAACTGGAAGGGAACTGGATTCTGGTAGCTTTTTAAAAACACTTTTTCATAGTATCCTCTAGATTTCCCAAAGCTCCTGCTCTTTGTGCAAACAAAATGAAGTGAAAAAGCAAATATGATGCTGAAAATACATGACTTTTTTTTTTTTAATTTCAGTTTATTCACAGGGACCTAGCTGCCAGGAACATTTTAGTTGGTGAAAACTACGTAGCCAAGATAGCCGATTTTGGATTATCCCGAGGTCAAGAAGTGTATGTGAAAAAGACGATGGTAAGTTCAGATGTTGATGAGACCCTTTCAGGGGCACCTCTCCCTCTCCTGAGGTCGCTTCTCTTAGAATTCCATCCTTCTGTGCTGACGGAGACCTCTGACCATTTCTGCCGTTTCATAATGCCTCAGCCCAGCAAATGTCCTTTCTCAGTTTTGATACCTAAAATGTCTGGAGGGTCCGCATTTAGCAGTGAAGAAGGTTCTGTCACATGTGGTGAAGTTGTTGAACATGCAAGCCTTGTGCTGGAGGTCCGTATCCAGCACAGACCCCCAAGTCTGATCTCGTTCAGAATCTTCTGGGGAGCTCCCACAGTCCCCTTTTACACAGCAAACAAGGTAGGGTGGGATGTTTAACCTACTTTCTAAAACATTAAGGAAGTGAATCAACGAGGTTTCCTAAGTCACAAGGATGCTCTAGAAAGAAACTCACAAGTTGTAAATGATCGTGTAAGAATTCCCTCTTTTCTGAATGTTCTCTGCTCATTCGTCAGGTCAGTCACTCTGTCATGTCCAACTCTTAGCAACCCCATGGATGGCAGCACACCAGGCTTCCCTGTCCATCACCAACTCCTGTAGTTCACTCAAATTCATGTCCATTGAGTCGGTGATGCCATCCAACCATCTCATCCTCTGTCGTCCCCTTCTCTTCCTGCCTTCAATCTTTCCCAGCATCAGGGTCTTTTCAAATGAGGCAGTTCTTCACAGCAAGTGGCCAAAGTATTGGAGTTTCAGCTTCAGCATCAGTCCTTCCAATGAATATTCAGGACTGATTCCTTTAGGATGAACTGGTTGGATCTCCTTGCAGTCCAAGGGGCTCTCAAGAGTCTTCTCCACCACCACAGTTCAAAAGCATCAATTCTCCAGAGCTCAGCTTTCTTTACAGTCCAACTCTCACATCCATACATGACTACTGGAAAAACCATAGCTTGCTCATTCATCAAGCCCCCACCAAATCTACTTTCACCTAATGATACCTAGCCTCCCAAGTAGCCAAATTTTACCTTCAAATAAAAGATCCCAGGGGAGCCTCATTTTGCTCTTGTTGTCCACCTGGAATCATAAAGCCCTGGAAATGTCACATCCCTGGACATTAGTGCTGGGCTTTCAACATGCCACCAGCCTCTGCTTTCCTTGCTGTTGGGCAGTGCAGAGTGTGGGGGCTGATGCACCCTATAGTCTTTGCACGTGTTGGTAGGTCTCTCTGATGGCATGGCTCTCCCAGCATTACTTGGGCTCAGCTTTCTTGGGATGACTCCAGTTCTGTAACATATAGAGAGAGTCTTTTTACTTTTGTAGATATTCAAATTGCCTCCTAGCAAAGCTCAGGCTTCTGCATTTATCCTCAAGCTCAGGTTTCCTTTCTTTTAAATATACTTATTTCAATTACTGACAAGATAACACAGAAACAATATTCAAGAATGCTTTCAAGAGGAAATGGTTCACAGTTCACAACCTTGACACAATTTATTTTATTTTTACTCTTGTCCTTCCACAAGCATACAGTCTTTTCCATAGTTATGATCACAGTGAACTTAATCGTTTTGGAACTTTCCACTCCCTTTTTTGATGAGGGTTTGAAGTGGGCCTCCTTTGGTTCTTAGAGAATACCATGCCCCTGGTCCTTGATACTTATTGACATCAGCACCTCAGGAAGTCTCCAGTGACTCCCTGAAGGTTTGTTGCCAGGCAACAGTTTTTCTCTAAAATTTTCAGATTCGCCCCTCTCAAAGCAAACCTTTCTCTGGTGAGTGGCTGGGCTGGTCTTACAGAAGCAGGACCCACCACTCACCCGTCTGCTCCAGCTCTCCCCATTCCTCCTGGGCCACATGGGACCCTCTTATTTCCACTACAGAATCTCTCGCCTTCCTTCACCCTGGCACTTTGGGGACGGGTGCCGTGAGGAGGGAGTGCCACATGCATGCTAAGTCGCTTTAGCCGTGTCTAACTCTTTGTGACCCTATGGATTGTGGCCTGCCAGGCTCCTCTCTCCATGGGGTTTTCCAGGCAGGAATACTGGCGTGAGTTGCCATTTCCTCCTCCAAGGGATCTTCCTGACCCAGGGACTGAACCCGTGTCTCATGGCTCCTGCGTTGGCAGGTGGGTTCCTTACTGCTAGTGCCTCCTGGGAACCCCTGTGGTGATGAGGAGAAGAGGTTAACACAGTTTAGCCCCATAATCCTGCCCATTTAATTTGGTTACTTGCCTCAGTACCCCAAGGCTAAGGTTGGTTTGCTTGACATTTCATAACGGTCAGGGATTTCTGTATCTTATGGAGTTAGGGGAAATCCTTAGAGGGGCGGAGCACTGGCTAGGGCTCTAGAGTGTCTCCCAGTGGAAGGGCAAAGCGTTCAGTAGCAGCATGGTGTCTGGACGGCGAAAGGACATGGTGAAGGTAGGGGAAGAAAAGAGAAGGGACTGGAGGGAAGCAAGCTCCCAGCAAGAAGGGCGCAATGCAGCACGTTACCAACAGAGGGCAGAGTGGCCACTTTCTCTGGCTTACTGTGGAAGTCAGAGAGTGTCCATTCCTATTGCACCTAGATTCTCTGGGAAACTTTTTAAAAGACAGATTCCAAGTCCTACCACTTAGATATTTTGATTCAGTTATTGTGGCGAGGGCATCCTGCATTAGTTTTTCACTTCCTCCCAGGGCGATTCTAGTACTGGAAGTGTTGCAAAATGATGTACTTAAGTGATTTGGGGTTTTACTACCATTGATTAATCTATTGATCCCCTTAGCATGGACTTATTTATTACTACAATGTTTCATGCTTGTGTTGGGCTTGGGATAATATTAAGACACAGTGTTCTCCCTCAAAGAGCTCAGAGGCACATAACAAACAGTTGTAACAGTGGATAAGGCTGAGAAGGAGGAAAGTGCAGGTCCCTCCGGATCCGGAGCTCAGAGGAAGCACAGGAAGCTTTCCAGTAAATGTGACATAGGTACCGGAGATGTGAGAATGAAGTGCAGGACCTGGTGGATGCAGTGTATATATAAGAACTGAGAGGCAGAGGAAAGCATGGAACTTTAGGGAATTAAGAAAGTCAATATGGCTACAGAGTGATGCAAAAGAGAGGAATAGTTAAAACTCAAGGCTGGAGGAGGAAGTGGGGGTAAGATCTTGAAAGCTCTGGATGCCAGCTTTTGGGGATTCAGCTAAGGACTGGGGATGTTGTAACAAGAGTGACGTTACAGAATTTTAAGGACAGGAACCACATGTTTGGGTTTGCCATTTAGAGTGATTGTGGTGCAGAGAACAGGTCATTAGGGAGTGGAACTGGAGGCGGGGAGATGAGCGGAGAGGTGGTTGTCAGCAGGCAGGTGGAGATGGTGGTGGCCTGAGCCAAGATGACGGCAGCAGGGACAGACAGATGTGGACAGATCAAAGCAGTCACACAAAGAGTGGAAAAGGGCGCCTGGAAATTAATGACTAGGGACTACGAGGTCAGAGGCCAGCAAGCGGGAGTAAATGAGAGCAAGGACCAAACAGGAAATGCAGACAACTCTTCCCATCCCCTAGTGTGAAGGAGAAGAGAGAGTGAC
Organism: Madoqua kirkii; assembly: GCA_006408675.1. Classification (NCBI taxonomy): domain Eukaryota; kingdom Metazoa; phylum Chordata; class Mammalia; order Artiodactyla; family Bovidae; genus Madoqua; species Madoqua kirkii. The sequence goes on along the minus strand of SJYC01039992.1, from coordinate 1,492 downwards.
AGGTGGGAGATGGAGGCGAGGACATAGCAGGGAGCGGATGTTGAAGAGAGCACAGCATGTAGACGTGAGGGACTTCCCAGGGCTGCGTTGGTAAAGGTCACCACCTCCTCGCGGACTCACTTGCACCCTCTGCCCTTTGGTCTGAAATGCTCTTTCCTCCCCCATCCACCTGGTGGTACCTACACATCTTCTAGAGCTGAACTCGTGTGTCCCCTCCCCTGGAAACCCTTCCAGCCTCTCCTCCAGGCATTTGGTCTCCTCCCACCACCTCAGCCTTTCCCACATTTTAGCCTAATCCTCGGTTCCTATGCCCATCCCTCTTTTCAAACCTCTGAGCACCTCTGACAGCCACGAAGTGAATAACTGCATGACCACCGAAAGGACACACACATACAACACATCATTATTTTTCTTTACATGGAGCTGTGGTAGTGACCCCTTGAGGTAAGTGGGGCTTACATAATTTGCAAGGCTTTGAACTTAAAAGCAGACTTGTGGGTGGGACATGCAAAAATATACCCTGACTCTGCCATGCCTTCTGTCTGGGGACCTCCCTGAGAACTGGGGTGAGCTCCCCCCAGCTTCAGGCCACCGGCGAGCCTTGGGGAGGGCCCCCCGTTGAGCCTAAGCAGCCTCTTACATTGTATTCTCCAGGGAAGACTCCCCGTGCGCTGGATGGCGATCGAGTCACTAAATTACAGTGTGTATACAACCAACAGTGACGTGTGAGTAAGCCTCTCACTGCTGAGGGATTTTTTTTTTGGTAGGGGGGGACCCAGGAAAACATCCACTTGACAAAGGTTTTGAAGAGAACCAGGAATATTGCATCCCTCTGCGGAATAAAGCGAATCACTAAGCCTAGGAAATAAATTAACAGAGTGAACGAAACCGCAGAGGAAATGATTTCCCCTGATGGCAGGCTTTGGGTGTATTTCTGCACATCGGGGAGTGACTTCAAGTCACTTTATTTCCTGAGGAGTCAGAGGCATTCTGGCCTTCCTGTGAGTCCATTGCCCAGACTGACTTCGGCACAAGGACCTAGATCCGAGGAGGTGGCCCAGAGTAGCTGCTAGAGGTGGCAAGGACAGAAGGTAGTCACACATGCTAAGTCACTTCAGTCGTGTCCAACTGTGCAACCTGACGGACTGCAGCCCGCCAGGCTGCTCTGTCTGTGGAATTCTCTAGGAAGAGTACTGGAGTGGATTGCCATGCCGTGCTCCAGGGATCTTCCCGACCCAGAGACTGAACTCACAACTTTTATGTCTCCTGCACTGGCAGACAGGTTCTTTACCACTAGTGCCACCTGGGAAGCCCCACAGAAGGCAGTCAGTGGGGCCCGTCTCCACTTGCAGCCTGCGTGACGAGTCTCAGGCTGGTGAGGGGAGGACGGTTTGGGATTGAGACTTGAGCCCTCTTGCCCACATTCCCTATTTTCAGGAGGAAGAACAGGCCTAGAGGGTTGAGTTGACTTATTCAGGGCGGGGGGGGGGGG
>SJYC01039991.1:0-22843 GCA_006408675.1 Madoqua kirkii | reverse complement strand
GACGCACTGGCTGCTGCAATACATCCTACCCAGACTTGTGCCACCACCCCCCTAGCTCCAAAACGTTCTTGCTGCTGAAAATGAAACCTCACACCCACTGTGCTGTCACTCCTTCCTCCCTCCCAACACCATCCCGGCAATCCTGATCTGCTTTGTTTCTCTGGATTTACTGCTTCACACTATTTTATATGTTTGCGTTATGACTTTCACCTCAAAAAAATTAAATAATGCATATTACACAGCATCATAAGAGGCAAGGTGCATTGAGGACATGAGAAGGAGGGACTTTCACCTCCCTCTGCGGCGGGGGGGGGGGGGGGGGGGGGGGGCGGGGGGTGGGGGGGGGGGGGGGGGGTTGGGGGGGGTGCGGTGGGGGGCGGGGGGGGGGTGTTGTGGGGAGAGTTGTTATGCCTGGGGATGGGGAGAGATTGGGCGATGACTGTGTTCTCACTGTGTACCTTTGTGTTATCTCATTTCATCTCTGCATGAAGCAGAGATGGGTATCCTCACTTTTGGAAGAATACAGTCAGAGGCCTCAGCAGTTCTACTGACCTGTCCCATGTCACAGGAGTACCCGGTGGCAGAGATGAGATCTGATGCAAATCTCTCTGGTCTAGAACCCCCTGCTTTCTGTAGTGTCAGCCTGCATTCTCTACCTGAAGCAAGTGGGGGCTCTGCCAGTGTTAACAGTGTTTCCTGTTGCAATCCTTGCATTGGCCGAAGGGGAGATGCACACGCTCTGTGCAAGACCCAATCCTGGGAAAAAGACATGGAACTTTCCCTCTTCTGACCTAGAGTCAGTCGCCCCAGCTTTGGGGGCAGAACGTTGACTGGCCAACGCATGTGCTGATTAGTTTTCTCTCTCATCCCTTCTGCAGATGGTCCTATGGCGTGTTACTATGGGAGATTGTTAGCTTAGGTGAGTATCCTTGTCCAACTAGCAGGTGAAGCTCTGAGCAAAGGGAGCGGGCCTTCCCATGTTCCTTCACCATCTACTTTCATGGGTAACATTCGCATTCAGTGCCGACAGATGCCACTTGGGAAAAGAATGTGGCAGCTTTCCCGCATGAGTGTGTTTATCCCCGTGGCTTCCTTTAGGAAAGCCCAGTGTCTAATGTCACGTTTAGCACTGATGACCTGGTGGCCAAGAACTTCATTCTAAGTTGTCTCCACGTGTGCACAGATGTCATGAAGCTGTCATAAGTTTTCTTCTGCAACTGTAAGACAGTATATTGTGTTGCTATGAAAAGTCACATTTTCAAAGGCCATTTTTTTTAATTTTATTAAAGTATAAATTATTTTTTTTAATTTTATTTTTACTTTATTCTACGTTACAGTACTGTATTGATTTTGCCATACATTGACATGAATCAGCCACAGGTGTACACGAGCTCCAAAGTTAGTTAATTTCTGCTGTACAAAGGTGATTCAGTTTTATGTATGTGGGTATATAACTTTCCATATTCATTTCCATTATCGTTTGTCACAAGATATTAAATATAGTTCCCAGTGCTATACAGCAGAGCCTTGTTGTTTATCCATCCTATATGTAATAGTTTGTTTCTGCTAATTCTGAGTTTCCATTTCTTCTCTCCTCTACCACTTTTCCCCCTGGCAATCACAAGTCTGTCCTCTATGAGTCTGCTTCTGTTTTGTAGATAAGTTCACTGGTCATATTTTAGATTGCATGTAAGTAATATGGCAATTATCTTTCTCTTTTTGACTTCTTTAACTTAGTATGATAATCTCTAAGTCCATCCATAGTGTCACAAATTGCACTATTTCATTCTTTGTGATGGCTAATATTCCTCTGTGTGTGTGTGTGTGTGTGTGTGTGTGTGTGTACCACATCTTCTTTTATCCATTCATGGACATTTAGATTGTTTCTATGACTTGGCTATTGTAAATAGTGCTGCTGTGAACAAAGGGATGCATGTATCTTTTTGAATTACACTTTTTTCTGGATATATGTCAAAAGCCATTTAATACCATGTGAAAATGTACATGCCAAAAAGCAGAAAAATTTCACATTTGCCATAATTCCAGTTTTATAAATATCACACATTAAAAAAAAACTGGAAAGACTACACAGGATTTTTTCAAAGTAGTTTTTTCATTATTTTTTGTACTTTGCACAATAAACATATATTGCTTTTATAGTTAACACTGGGACAGTAACCATGGTAGATAAAACAGGAATTGCATTATGTAAATACAGATTTCCAATTGGGAAAAAAATACATGTCATTGGTACCTTAGTACCATGTCAAGAGACACGCTGTGTGTAGAGAGACTTGGGGATGAGCAGGGCGCCGTAAGGAGGCAGCGGCCGCACGGGAGCGCCGTCTGCAGGCAAGTCAGCTGTGACGTGCGGTGGGTTTGCCCCAGAGGATGACGACTCTGGGGGCTTACCATCGCTTGACTCACCCCCTCTGCCTCCCAGTCCCTTGGCTGTAGAGCCCCAGGGCAGGAGACAGTGCCTTCTGCATCCAAGGGGGGCTCAGGGTGCACCGTTTCCTATCTTCCAGGCGGCACCCCTTACTGTGGGATGACGTGTGCAGAACTCTACGAGAAGCTGCCCCAGGGTTACAGACTGGAGAAGCCGCTAAACTGTGACGACGAGGTGTAAGTCAGGCGTCCCCCCAGGGCCATTCTATCCTAACCTCCCCTCTGTGTGTTTCCTGAACTGACTGTAATGAAGCAGCTATCTGATACACACAAATATGTATGTATGTGTACACACACAAGTCCAAAACAGTCAGAAACAAGAGTCTGTGTTATGTGTGTAGGGGGGCATTTCCCTCAGAAAACTCAAACAAGATTTTTGAGTTCAAGATTTTAGAACCTTGAAACTAAGACTGTTAGGCAATGGGCAAGAAATAGAGAGTTTTCCAGGCATAGAAATTCAGGAGGAATTTAAGGTGATTCTAGTGAATCTTAAGGCTGAAATGAGAAAAGGCAACAAATACAGAAAAGATTTGTATGAATAATTTATGAATACATGAAATTATCCATGAATAAATGTATGAAACCTTGAGACTGACTCTGAGGGTAGAGATTTCAGAGCAGTTACACTAAACTTTTCTTTATAAAATCTTGCTTCTACAAGTCTTGTTTTCCAGGAATAAATATTCTTATTCCTGGAAAGAATGATGCTCTAATGATGTTGCTACTCCCAGAACCAGCTGAGGTCGTTGCTGCCTAAATAACATAATATGAAGAGTGCAAGGCTCTAGGCTGAACAAGGAATTTATTGTCCAAACCAAGCCACTTCTAAGAGTGGATGAGGGTGCGATTATGCTGTGGTACAAGAAATATAAACCTAGACCATTCTGGGAAAACCTGAATGTACTCAAGCCATCACTGGACCAAGTCCCTGATCCCACCTTTAAGGAGTGATGTTTTCACTGCTTTAACTCACTTATGAAACTTCTGTTAAAGTATAAACTCTTCTAGAATCTCTACCACCCCAGGCTGATAGCTGAGAGCCTTCTGTGCACTGTGGTTCCCAGTGAGGAACCACCCTGTTAGGCATGTGAAATCTTGAGCCCCGCTCTCAGACATGAAGACTCTCTAAATCTGGAGTGGGTCCCAGGAATCCACGTTTTAACAATACAGGTAGTTCTGGCCACACTGGAGAAAGACCTTAGACTAACACTTTGTAAACTGTGTTTGCGGAATGTGTGAGACATAAATAAATAACACAAGAGGAAAGAGTTCTGTGATCAGTTTCGTTTGGGAAGCTTCTATGTTAGACCTGGTTTAAAAGGTTGTTGGTTTTTAACAGAATGACTTCAAGATTTCACAGTGTCAGTCACTAAGAGGGAGGCATGATAGGTAGCATTTTGCAAATTTGTTTGCGCACAGAGCCAGTTTTTAGAAATGAAACACTGACATTTTGAGAGATGTGATATTCTGAGGGAAAGCCTACCCTAGACACACAACTCAGTTCCTCCCAGATGATCAGGATAGCTGAGGCCAAGATCTCTTGGGAATGGTACCCAAAGCAGCCACTAGATCCACTGGGAGAAGAAAGGAGATTTGGGTGGGGAGGCGGGAGGCCTCCTAGAACCCTCCTAGCTGTCTTCTGCTGGCTAAGTGAGATGACCATGCGTTGTGTGGCTACATTCTCTTTTATTCCCAACCCTGCACCTGGCTGTGCCCAGGACTAAAGCACAGTGGGAGACTGAACACTCTCACTCTGTTTTCAAAGGTATGATCTCATGAGACAGTGCTGGCGGGAGAAGCCTTATGAAAGGCCCTCATTTGCCCAGATCCTGGTGTCCTTAAACAGGATGTTAGAAGAACGAAAGGTGAGTATGGAACTCAAGGCATGGGTTCTTCCTTTGGAATTCCTTATGTGTCCATTGTGGTTAATAGTGGATACAGGTCATCAGGTTCTTTGAACCAACCTGAGGGCCATAAAAGATGTGGACTCAACTTTGAGAAAGTTACACTTTTGGAGGAAACCAGATTCCTATATAAGATATAGTCAGACCCTGTAGAACAACGTACAGAACTGGCTTGTCTGAGATAGACAGAATCTTAAATCTGTCATACAGCCTGACCCTTTCATTCTATAGATGAAGGAGCATACTTAGAAAGGAGACAGTGACTTGCCCAAGGACAAAGGGGAGAGTGACAAGAATGCGGTCTTCAGGTTACTATGGGGAGGGTCAGGAATTCTGTAAAAACTTGTAGTAGATAGATCTGAGATCTACAGATCTTGGATCTGAGATTCAAAAGGTAAATCTAGGTTAGGGAATTTGGAAGTCATGGAAGATGCTGGAAGTCATCAAAACCCAGTTGGTAAAGAAGGCTGAGATATGGGTGAGATCACACAGTAGGAGATGTGGAGATGAGCAGCAGGCAGAGGAAGGGGTCTGGGAGGATGTGGTGCATGTCAGAGGGGACCAGTGAGAGACCGTGGGACAGAGGAGCCAGGAGGCTGAAAACAGTGAGAGGAAGCCATCGAGGGATGCTTTTCAGGAAGAAAGTGGTTAAATGCAACAGAGGGAATGAGGACAGAGAAAGAGCCCCCCAGTACTGGTATCTGGGGGCTTCTGGAGGAGGGCATGGCAACCCACTCCAGCACTGTTGCCTGGACCATCCCACGGACAGAGGAGCTGGATGGGCAGCAGTCCAGAGGGTCGCAAAGTTGGACACAACTGAAGTGACTTAGCAGCAGCAGCAGGTGGTGCTAAGAATCTACCTGCCAATAATACAGGAGGTGCAGGAGAGGCAGGTTCAGTCCCTGAGTGGGGATTCCATCCCTGGGTGAGGAAAACTCCCCTAACGTAGGAGATGGCAACCCGCTCCACTATTCTTGCCTGGAAAATCTCATGACCAGAGGAGCCTGGTGGGCTACAGTCCACAGAGTCACAGAGAGTCAGACACGACTGAGCGCACAGCATCTGTATCTGAGCTGAGACAAGCTAAGGAAACCAGGGTGAGACCGTAGCTGCTCCCAGTGGAGGCGGGACTGAGCCAGCTTGTGTCTCTGAGCCACTCTTGTTCTCCTAGACCTATGTGAACACCACGCTTTATGAGAAGTTCACCTACGCGGGAATCGACTGTTCTGCAGAAGCAGCAGCCTAGGACTGACCACTTTCATCTGTATATTCTGTTTCCCCTCCACCGGCGTGAGAGACCCTTCATACCTTGAGGTCAGCAAGCAAGCCTCTGCCAAGAGAGGTGACAGAAAATGGACATGTATATAGGTTGTCGCTTGCCTGGGACTTTGACTGTAAGACCCGTGTGTGAATCTGTAGCACCCTCTGACTAGGACTGTATATACTATTTTGAGTAAGAATGTGCTGGAATCAGAATGCCTGTTTGTGGTTTCATATACAATAATATATTTTTCTAAAAACACGGACTTTATGGGAAGGTGTGAGTACAATCACTGTAGTCCATAACTCATTATTGTCCTAGGTATTTTTTTTTATATTTACCTATATATTGGATGCTCTAAGATGTTTCACTGTGTAGAAGAAAATACTACTAGTAAACCTGTTGGTACAGGTGAGAAAAAGTAGGGGAAAGGTATGAGTTCTAACAGGACATGGATTTAGGTCTCTTAAATGTTAAGTGATGTAAAGAGCTTTTTCTGTCTCTAAATATTCCCCTCACCTGTAGAAGCCATCCTGACTCCTTTGTTAACTTGACAACTTTTTCATGTGTTTCCAGAGCTGACAAATCAGTAGACACTGAAAACCCGACTTCAATCTCATTCCCTAGAAGCCTAAGAACGTTAGGAAGTATTAATTTGATAAGCTAATAGGTTTTAGTTTCTCGGATAACATCAATGTGTTTGTTAAGAAATTAAAACAGGAAGCTTGTAGTTATATTTGGGAGTCATGTGACATGTATCATAGCAGATTAACATCCCTACCTGTCTTGCACATTGTAAAAAGTTCTAGTTTTGATCAGTTGTGAGTTTACCATTTATATTGTAGGCACATGCTATACTGAGATCATATAGTAAGTGAATAAATGTCTTGCCTACCCACTTTTTGTCTAGGAATGTGTCTCGTAAGTATTACCAACCATCTCTATTATACTTTCAAGAAAACACTTTAAATTATCATCCTCTAATGTGTTGGCAATACGCAGACAGCAGTTGGTGAGTATATTCAACCAGATGTATCACAAGCTCACGAGATTAAAAGCATCTCCCAGAAATATTGTTTCCTGTACCTCGGGTTCCAGTATGAATTGGGGGCTTAAAACTAGAATCTTTTAACCGTGTTGCAGTGTTCTGCCTACTGCGTAATGTTCCATATTCCTGCCATCTGCTCAACCTCATGCCTCAGAAACACTGACCAGGAAACTGCATTTGTCCAAAAGCTCTCCATCCACAGCAGGACAGGCCAAGTAACACTGCCACCACACCATTTATTCAGCAGAGCAGGGGCTGGACTGAAGAGCCACTGAAAGTAGGTCCCAATATGGAACAGTTCCTTTCTACCCAAATGTGAAGATACTCCTGACAACTCTTGGTTTGTATGTACATGGAACCGAACAAGAACAGGGATGAATGTATCTCTGAAAAATATAGATAATGTCTTCAAATTTTGCATGTGGCTTTGGAATACACAATAACAGCTACCTTCTCTAACAGCTTGACCTTCTTGATTATATATATTTAAAATAAATTTACATCATTAGGAATTTACTTCATAATGACTATTGAAAGGGCAGCATCAAGAAAAAGGAACTCAGTGATACTAAGATTTACTTGTAAATTCGAACTACTGAAGCAGTGAGCCTAAGGTGTGCTATGGCCTGACACATTATCACAATCAACTGTCAGAAGGCCACAGATTCACTTCTGGCACAGCAGCCATCCGACTGACATCTCTGTGACTCATCCATGCTGTTGACAAAGAAACCTTTGTAGCTTTGTAGCATGTTAACTGAATTAATCGAAAGATTCATACTTACTCAAAGGTCAACTGGATGAATTTGTGTCGTTTCCACAGGCCAGTTTGCATATCATCAAAAAGCAGTTAAGAAGGGAAGAACTGACCCCTTTAAGGAATTAGATAATTCCAGTATTGGGAATATAGCTTAGATTTCAGTGTACCAGAAGATCCACAGGTTACTGCCTTAAAAAAAAGATCAATGAGTGGTTGACAGGAATCAAAATCAAGAGCACACCAGTTAGAATGAAAACACCTTACACAATAGCCCAATGATCAAACTATATATGTTAACAGTACACTGAGAAGTTTACATTCACATCCGTATATTTTGTGAAGAAAATCTCTACATCTATTTCTATATAGGCAATCTAAAGAAAACTGTTATGATTTTGTTAGGAAAAGATGTTCCTGACTCCTAGCAGTATGGTTCCAGGCATTTAAAGAGGAAAAGAAATTTTAAGTAATCTGAGAAATGAACTTTGTGAAAGTCCTGGACTTGTTACTTCAGCTTTAAAGCATCTTTCACGGTCACTGCCTATGACGGTAAGTCAAAATCCCAACAACCTAATTCCTTCCCCACCCCTCCCCAGACACAACTTTAGAAACTGCCGTGGAAATCCAACCTTTAAAACGTAATACATAAACCTCGACAGTGCTTTTCTTTCTCCTCTTCTCTGAAAGGGAAACCTCATGTTATTACAGATCAAACTCTGCTGCCAGCAGTGGAGGCCAAGGGGTCAGGGGAGCTGTGTGGTTACTTCTTTCCTTTCAGGTCATCTTTCACCTTCTAGAGGACCAGTTCCATGCAGGCGGTTGCATTTTCACTGGAACTGTGACCTCCAAATAGAATAGGACAAAAAATAAAATGTTAGACGTAGACAACTCTCTGTGAGGTTTCCCACGGATGGTCTCAAAACAGTCTTGAGTTTATAACAGAATCAGCGCTGGCCACTTACCCATATATCACTATTTCACACCTAGAACCACCACTGGTTGCTTTAGAAGTGTTTTACACAGACGTAATGGCAACCCACTCTAGTGTTCTTGTCTGGAGAATTCTAGGGACGGTGGGGCCTGGTGGGCTGCTGTCTGTGGGGTTGCACAGTTCGACATGACTGAAGCGACTTAGCAGCAGCAGATGAACAAACATCTCCCTTTTTCTGTATAGCCTGTCCTCAGTCACACGGCCACTACATTCCTATGATGGCACAGCACATCAGTACCTTCTCCGTGAACCTCTTTTCCAGGGATATGCAACAAGAAAGTGATGGACACCAGTGAATGACAGATCTGACAAGAAGCCAGAAATAGAGACGCTAGAAAAAATATACCTCTCTAGACAAACAGTGACCTTAGATATGAAATGACATGGTTTAAAGAGTAGACGAAATCTACCCAAAATACCAAGCCTAACAGTTCTTTTGAAAATAATAAGTGATGTCTGAGATTGAGAAAAATCATGGGCTATACTTGTAAAATGGTGTATTATTTTTTGTTTCCTTGCATTATTCTGAGGGAACTGTGGTGTTCTTTAACTTTGCTTTATATAGGGCACTTTTTGTTGTAAGATGAAATATTTTTGTGCCCATGGTCCCAGGTTGTTTTCAGCAGAACACATTATGAATTTTATAATAGCATTTTGGGGGCATTTGAGATATGAATATTTTAAAGCAGATAATATAAAGATCCTGTGTAAGATGGTATTGGTTAGTGTCTAATAGACACAGAATGAAAGAATAAATACCACAAGATAAAATCTGAATTCTTGTACAATAAATGATATGATCAGAGAAGCATCTGTAGAAACAAGAGCATTATAACATTTTAACATTCAAAATTAACTTTCTTTTCTATCTTGTGCAATAGAGGGGCCTACATGGGTCTGCATGAAACGTACGGAGTAACTAACCTCTGTTCCAAGTCAGACACGTGCCTCGTGCTTATGGTAATGCCACTAGCAGGAGAGCTGGTGGCTGTACCTGTTGCATTTGATGAGCCTGTTTAATGTTGGGCCTTTACCTCAAAAATACCAAAAGTAAAAAAATCCTGAGAGCAAGATCTACCACTACAAAGCAAGTGCATGCATGATGAATCTGTTGAATCTGAGCTATACTTCCTTTTACAAAAAGCTCACTATTTACCTTGGGAGAGATAATCTGCATGAATACTCAGTCACTTCAGTCGTGTCTGACTCTGTGGGCTGTAGCCTGCCAGGCTCCTCTGTCCATGGGGTTCTCCAGGCAAGAATACTGGAGTGGGTTGCCATGCCCTCCTCCAGGGTATCTTCCCAACCCAGGGATGGAACTCACGACTCTTACTCTCCTGCACTGGCAGGTAGGTTCTTTACCACTAGCGCCACTGAGATACCTTGGACCCAATCCATTTTAGATTCTCATTAGGTTTAATGAAAATCACATATGAAAAGAGGTACACAGCAACATTTAGGATGGAATTAGATCTCGGCACCAACAAAAGTTTTATGTATGAATTCCAAGGTCACCAGGCTGCCCCAACTGCTGTTTTGATGCCTGTGGAACACCTAGGACTGTGCTGGGTAGTGGGCATGGAGCACATTTTACTTAAACAGATACTTCGGGATTCTCTGCCCTAGGAGAAAACCCACAAGGAAGTATTTCAAACAGGGGACCTTTACCATGAACCTCATGATGTATTTACCCTCATCAGACTCAGGAGCTTGATATTTATCATGAACAAGCAAGCTCTTACCTTCATCCTGAATGACTCTCTGCAGGTCGTCAGCCACTAAACCCTTCAGGGATCTTTGGATATGGGGGAGGGTGAACAGATCAGAGTCTAGACAGTCAGGTACCATTTGCATTCCTCATCAGAAGAGCTGTAATTTAGAGAGGCATAAAAGGAAGTTAGCCTCAGGACAAGCGTCATTTAAAGACTGACTGAGAGAAAAGGTTGGAAATTCAATGTTTAACACCTATGATGCCCTGTCCAGAAACACTTTATAGATTCTCACTTAATGTATCAGCCACCTCTTAGACACTGTACCTGGCTGCAGAGGGTGGAGCAAAAATATAAGGTGGTTGTGGAAACTAAAAAAAAGAGACACCTGTGAGTAATCTGGAAGGAAGAAACAGACTGATGACAAGGAATAAAGAAACATGATGGTTTGAAATTTTCTGGTCTTGGAGGCAGATGAAATAAGAGTTCCTAGAAAATGAGAAGCAGGAAAGTCACGGTGAGAAACTGTTTGAGAGGTGCTGTTTCTGAGGTGATGGAGGGACATCTCAGTGAAGACCTTTCCGACAGAAAGCCTACATCCCCACACCTCTCTGCCCACACTTGGGTGGGGTCTGGTGGAAGGACATTCTGTCTCCTCCATCACATGCACACAACAGTGCTGTAGGGAACTATACTACGGTGCCAGTTTTGCAGAGAGAGAGGGGGACGCTCACTCAGGAGCATTAGGAAGCTCACTTGTATTCATGCACTAGAGAAGAACCAGCCCTTCTCTGCGTGAAGGTCAAGTCCTAGGGGCGGCTGAAACAGTCAAGGCCCCCAGCGTTCCAGAGCTTCACTGTGCAGTGTGGCAGCCACGAGCCACATGCAACTATTGAAATTAAGAAACTGAAAAAAATCATTTTCTCAATCAGACATTTCATACCTGTGATGCCCAATATCCCCTGAAGGAGGCCATGGCAACCCACTCCAGTATTCTTGCCTGGAGAATCCCATGGACAGAGGAACCTGGTGGGCTACAGTCTATAGGTTGCAAAGAGTCGGACACAGCTGATGTCCACCACCTTGGGTAGTTAAAATAATGGAAAATTGTATCGCAGGGCACTGTTCTAGACCAGGGAAAGCCACCAAACTCTTTCTTCGAGTCCCAGATTATAGACAGCTTAGGCGTGCAGCCCCCACCGCCTGTTATAACTACTCAACAATGCCCTTGTAGTGCGAAAGCACAACAGAAAATACACCAATGAATGGGTGTGATGGTTCTGTTCCAATAAAAATATTTGCCAAAACAGGTGGCTGGCATGAACCATAGAGTGTGAACTCTAGAACATGGAGCAAAAAAAACCAGACCATTTTAATCCAGAGGTATATTAAAGGAGAGATCTTCAGGTCTATCATGCCAAGTAAGATGAGCATATCTTTGATGTTAAGCCTCCCTATAAGGCCTACCTGACTTAATATGAAAAAGTATTTTCCAGGATGTGACTATAACAACTTGTTAAATCAACTCAGTCATATCTATTTGGACATTAGTGATAATCAAAGATCATGTCAAAACAAACAATGATTTTGGCTTTATCACAGGATGATGGACTTTCTGATCTTGATTAGCCAAATGACTTGGGCTATCTTACAATGCTTTTGGTTTACCATAGTTGAACAGTATTATTAGCACAGACAGTGATTTTTGTCTTCCTTGTCTTGTCAAAAAAGGGGAAATTGAGCATCAGTGATGACACAACGACTACCAGCTTAACATGAGTAAGAAGATGAGCCGGTAACTCCTTACCTTAAGCGCATAGAGGCTGTGCTCAAAGTTGTGTCCAGTTAGTATAGTGTCAGCACTGAAGAGGTTCAATAAGATGGCTTGCACATCATGGACTGAGGTCTTCGTGTTCTTCAAGTCATCCTCACCCACACCAGAAAACCTGCCCCAATAAGATGCACAATGCATGTAAGTAAAGAATGCAGCTCAGTAGATTTCATCAGTTACGTTAAACTACATTACTGACTCAGTAAGACAAACATTTGATGATCAGAACAAAGATCTTACTGAATGACTGTCAACTACCCCTTTATTAGGTTATAGTGGTATAACTTGGCAACATTTATACTTTGGATCAATCATGTAAGGCTGGAGGAGACATTATTACACGCTGATAAAGCTCCTTTGTGGACTCTCATCTTTGTATAATCTGAGTTTTGTCAATTACATTTTAGTAAAGTTAGCCTATCTCACATTAAGACAAAACTAAAGATGAAATATGAGGAACATGGAAAAGCAAATGGAGCCCTGAGCAGAGTCTAGACAATTTAAGTTTGAACTATGCTATGTTTCTGCCATTTACTTGTTATATTTGACTTTCAACAAGTTACCTAACCTTCTGGTTTCAGTTTTCTCATCTGTAAAGTAGGATTAATTACCAATCTTAATGGCTTAGGATGAACTGAGTGACTGGCATTGACATAGATACACTACTACTGTGTGCACTGCACAGACGGAAAAGCGTCTGCCTGCAGTGCGGGAGACCCGGGTTTGATCCCTGGGTTGGGAAGATCCCCTGGAGAAGGAAATGGCAACCCACTCCAGTACCTTGCCTGGAAAATTCCATGGACTAAGGAGTCTGAAAGAGTCGGACACAACTGAGCGACTTTACTTTCACTTTTCAATGGCTTAGGAGAATCTAGTGAAAATGTATACATACAGTGAAAAATACATGCATAAAGCTGATTACCCTAGTGGTTTTCATGAAGCACATACTTATAAATAAATGTTTCAGAAACATGGCTATTGCTGTGCCTTAGTGCAGATTAGGAGAAAGAAAAATACTGCAAAGGTATTTTCAACTTAAGCTATATGTTAATATTATTGTCTCCTATAAGGGAAAAAGAGACAGCTGGCTCCATCATCTGGCTTAATTAAGGAATGTGACTCATAGTCAAATATTTGGATTAAGAGAAAATGATCATGGATAGAGTATTTGGATTTGTTTTAAAGCAGTTCTTACAGAATTTCATCCATTGAATCCTTTTGACCTTTGAAGATTTGAAAGTTCTTTTGTTTTTAATGCAAGCTCTTCAATTCTCATTTTGCTGCTGTGACTATCAGTAATTACCAAAACTTTTCCTGACTTGTTCCAAAAAGGAGCTAGAAAAGATTATATTAAACCCACGGAAGAACAAGAACCAATAAGAGTACAATTAAAATAGCATTTTTTTTGCCAATTATAACTCAATAAAGTCTAAAAAAGGAGTAAAATAGATGGGGCTATTGGGATACAGCCAAAATGAGTAAGGAAAAAACATCAAATGAGTTAAGGAGAGATATCAGTAACAAAATGCATTTTCTGATAACAGGAACTTTTACTGGGTTTTTATGTACATAACATTTTTATGAATGTGAGGGAATTTGCTAAAAAGTGCTTGTTAGCAGAATTCTCTGTAATTATTCCCAAAGCTTATCACAACTCTTAATTCACTCCCATTTTGCCTTGTCATGCTCCAAAATTATGGACATACACACACAAATCATGTAATATATGTACTATAAACTATATACTATATAGTGTGTAAAATTATATGTGGGCCTCCCGAGACTCAGCAGTAAAGAATCTATGTGTATATAGGTATAAAGTCATATTTGTTCACATATATCTATACATGTGTGCATTTATTTATACATACATATACAAACATGTACACACAAATGCTGTGTTGTGCTGTGCTTAGTTGCTCAGTTGTGTCTGACTCTTTGTGACTCCATGAGTGTAGCCCACCAGGCTCGTCTGTCCATGGGACTGTCCAGTCAGGAATACTAGAGTGGGTTGCCATGCCCTCCTGCAGGGGATCTTCCCAACCCAGAGATAGACCCAGGTCTCCCGCACTGCAAGTGGATTCTTTACTGTCTGAGCCACCAGAAAAGCCCAGGAATACTGGAGTGGGTACACACACATACAAGACATACTTAAGCACCATTAGAAAGTGCGTTATTTAAAAAGCCTGAATAAATACAATCATATCAGTAATTAACACTTCTAAATTTTCATTCTAGAATAAGATCAGTGTCTTCTATTTTATATTTAAATACATGTATGTGTTACATGGCTTATATGCCTTTAGGAAATTCAATTCAATTAATCAATGATATTATTGGGTATTTTATATGAGGTTTTTAAAAATTAAAGGCATATCTTATACTATCTCAAGTTACCATTGAATTTGGATCAGAAACATGCCATACTTTAATAATAATAACTAATAAAATAGAAGTTTCACTGAACCTGTGTTCTGCATGCTGTATAAAAGCTGTGTATACTCAACGACATGTCTACAGGATTACAGAAATTTTTATCTAATGCGAAGAGCACAGCATGATATTTTCAGAAGAAACCTATTAATGGTTGATAGAATGAATGAATGGTTTATTCAATATTTTTGCCTATCTCTCTAGCCTCCTACCTACTGCTCCAACATGTAGACACCATGAGGGTTTGAGCCCATGTCTCTTATTTAAAGAGTTACCCAGTGCCTAATACAGTGCCTGCATAATTCTAGCAAGGTATTCAACAGAACATGAATAATTTTGAATAAAAAATTAAAATAGTGTAACTCATGCTCTAAGGTTGACTCCAGTAAAGGTACCTAGGCTAAAACTTAAACTACATGTTGAATGTTCTATAATTTGAAAAGCAACCCCCTTGTCTAATGCATGCCGAGTGTTATAGTCAATGAACTCTTCATCTGGTTTCACAAATGTATCATAGACCACCTGGAGGCTGGAATCCACCACTGCCACTCGAGTAAGTTCCAAACCTTTGGCTGTATAGCACTATAAAGGCAGAGATACTAAATTTATATACCACACTGAGTAAACCTACTTTAACATCTTAGATATAATAAAGGAATATTTCTAACTAGAATATACGATTTAATCCTGCCATTCAGTTTTGCCAACAAAAGCCAGTGAGTAGATCTGACAGTATATCAAAGATGTTCCAAGCTTTAATTTTTTCTCTCAACGTTTGTTAATATTTCTGCTAATAAAATAATTTCATTTTCTTGGCTTAGGCTTTACCTGTATTTTCATTAGTGATCAATGCTATCCAATAGAGACCTCTGTGAAGTTGAAATGTTCTATTTCTGTCCTGCCCAATAGGGTAGCCACTGGCCGCAAGGGGCTACTGAGTATTTGAAATATGGCTAGTATGACTGAAGAACTGAATTTTCAACTTAATTTTTTACTGAAGTTAACATTGTTTTATAGCATTATGTAAATTTCATGTATACAACATTATACTTTGACTTCTTTATACACTACAGTACCCTTCACCACCAAAAATGTTTTCATCCTTCACCATACAGTTGGCCCCCTTTACCCATTTTGCCCTTCCCTGCTTCCCTCTGGTAACGGCAACTCTGTTCACTACATCAACATGTTTGTTTACTAGTGGATATCATACTAAACAACACAGTTATAAACCTCATTGAATGGGAAAAAAAAAATCCAAGCTATGGTTACATAAACATGGCACCATAGAGGAAAACATGGTAATGAAATTTGATTTCTAAGCCAGAAGCAGCTCTAACTGTCTCCAATTAAAAATCTAAGTTTGAAACTGTATGTTGCTCTTCTATATAACTATAATCCACAAATCTGCTTTCCAAATATGCCACAAGGAATAAAAATTTAATTTTATGTTTTGTTAAAGATGACTGTTCACATGATGTTTGACACGTACAAAGCACTCTGTCGTCTATCAGCGTATGTGATTCTCACCGTCACTGGGCGGTTATCAACCACATCTGTCAACTGACAGATCAGATCATCCAGGAGACTTGCCTGATAAGCCGTGGAGTTTCCAGGTCTCATGATTCCAAGTTCTGCTTTCCCCCTACTATTTAGTACTGATTCTCATATAAAAGAAGATAAATCCCTATAAATATTTTACTGTCTCCATAAACAATAGTTA
The DNA here is from genome assembly GCA_006408675.1 of Madoqua kirkii. Classification (NCBI taxonomy): domain Eukaryota; kingdom Metazoa; phylum Chordata; class Mammalia; order Artiodactyla; family Bovidae; genus Madoqua; species Madoqua kirkii. The sequence continues at coordinate 6,735 of SJYC01039991.1, read as the reverse complement.
AAAATTAAAACTTTTATAATGGTTTGGGGGAAACAGCAGTGTTAATAACACTTTCCACCCATGTAATTTCAGCAATGTAATGAGTAGAACAAGCAGTGATGATGTATAAAAAGAATCAATAGGTAATAGAAAAAGGATCGTCGGCCAACTCCTGGCTCCCTCACTAAGTGCAGAAAGTGAAAGTGAAGTCGCTCAGCCGAGTCTGACTCTTTGCGACCCCCTGGACTGTAGCCTGCCAGGCTCCTCTTTCCATGGGATTTTCCAGGCAAGGGTACCAGCGTGGGTTACCGTTTCCTTCTCCAGGGGATCTTTCTGACCCAGGGATCGAACCCAGGTCTCCCGCACAGCCAGCAGATGCTTTACCATCTGAGCCACGGGGGAAGCCCTAGTGCCTAGCCTTAAGTGCTGGGACCCGGCCAAGTCACTTAACTCTTTCAGCTACAGTTGCTTCACCCAAATGTGAACAGCATTGCAGAGCTATGTGAGACTGAGAGAGAAAGCCTGGGAAAGTTCCTCACACACATATACATGAGGTAAAACATGCAACCAACGTACCACTTCACAGCTCACAGCAAATACATGGGGATTCCCGTCGAGGGCTGGGCACTTGACCAACGTCTTCACAAAGCCCCCTAGGTTTTCTTTTTGGTTATGAACATGATGCTGAAACAAACATTGCCAAATAGGCTACTGTATATTTTGGCAAGAGGAATTAAGCTCGTAAAAATTTCACCAACTGAAAACCAGTGAATTAATTAGGCCAAATGTTCATCGATCCTCTAGGTCTGTGCAGCAGACAGCAACTCTGGTTCTGACACAAATAGAATTCTGGGCAACAAGCCCTACCTTGGCGACCTGACACCCAGGGGATCCAATAACACCTTTGCAACAGCTATACCGCCTTTCTGAGCCACCAAGGACTGCAAACCACACAAAAAAGAAAAATCAAATGAGCAAGCTTGACAAGGCAGAGTGGCTAGCTCCCAGAGCATCTTACCTTCAAAGACCATTAAGACTTCACCACGCACGTGATCTGATGTAAGGTCTAAAACTCTGTATAGTTACTTTGTATAGTTACTTTTCTAGCTATTGTGTAACAGGAGAAACTGACTCCAGGAAGCAGAATTCTCGGGGATTACATGTGTTTTTTTTGGCTGCACTGGGTCTTAGTTGTGGCACGCGAGCTCGTCGATGCATTATGTGGGATCGATCTTTTCCGCAGGGTGCGTGGACTCTCTAGTTGTGGCACACGGGCTCAGCAGCTGTGGTGCCTGGGCTTAGGTCTCTGAGCAGGATCAAACCCCAGTCCGCTGCATTGTAAGGCAGATTCTTGGGCCAACAGGGAAGTTGCCAGGGTCTGGAGTCTGAAGGTGAGTTATAACTGCACACGTCCTGAGTGCCTTCTTCCCCTTCTTCCCTTTCCCCTACCATTTCTCCTGATCTTCAGCTCCTCGCCTCGTGTTCCCTCTTTACCCTGCTTAACTCTACCTCAGCCAGCCTCTCTAAATTCTACTCTCTTCCTCTCTTTGCTGGAGCCCTGTGGTGGCTCCAACCACCAGCCTCCCCTTTCTGTATCTGAGTTGTTGATCTGACCCCAGAAGTATCACCCAATTACACGGCCAGAGACCACAACACAGATGCTGCCTCTAGCCCTGGCAGGATCTCCAAAATCCCAGCACCCTGTTCTTCCACTCCCTCGGCCAGACACTTGGCACATCTTCACAGCAACAACGCCAAGCCTCCATCTCTCTCTTTTCTCTCTCTCCAATCTTCTGTATCACCTGTGCCCTTATCCACCCCAAGCCCTTCTTCCCTCTGGCTCAAGGAAATGTTCTCCAACTGTTCCCTATAACCCCCTCTGCCTACAGAGATCTCTGCACCAGCTTTTCTATAAAATTCACTTAGATTAAATGTGCTTCTTCAAGCACATTCTCATTGCTTTCCTCAAATGCTTCATTTGTACATTACTGATCAAATGCAGATTTCTCATGCTGGCACTTCTGGCTTACTTATCCAATTTTGACATCTCATAGCTTTATCTTACCTTCTCCTAAGATGAGAAAGAAAGCCAAGAACCAGTGTTAACAGAGCACAGCTCGTAAGCCAGGACATGGGCACATCAACTCACTAAAGTGCCACGCAAAGCTCTTTCTACGAATGTGGAAACGAAAGCTCAGAGAGCTTCGGAAACGTGCCCAAGTAAGTGACAAAACAGGCCCAGATCTCAGGTCCAGCAGCTCCAAAGACCCCTCCTGTTCATGGTGTCATTTGCTCAGTGATCCCACCCAGTCGCAGTCTGCCACTCTTATTCTCGGCAGGGTCTTCCTCTTTTTCCTCCTTTCTGGAATCTACAGTCCCCCATAGCCTCTAAAGCTGATCCCAAACATTCGGGTCAAATCTAAGTGTACTTAATCTTTACTTTGGTATTTAATCTTTACTTTGCTGTTGGTCAGTTGCTAAGTCATGTCCAACTCTTGCAAACCCACTGTAGCCTGCCAGGCTTCTCTGTCCATGGGATTTCCCAGAGAAGAATACTAGAGGGGGTTGCCATTTTTTTCTCCAGGGCATCTGCCCAACCCAGGGATCAACCCTCGTCTCCTACATTGGCAGGTGGATTCTTTACCACTAAGCCAGCTGGGAATCTTTACTATATTATTTATTCTTATATTTCTTCTGTAGTTCAGTCATATCCACAGTTCCTCTCTACTTCCTCTGCCCTACTTTATTTTATTCACACCACTTATTATGATAATAGCATTTCTAGTCGTGTCTATATATACAAAAATGATTCATCTGTTCACCATCTATCCAAATAGCTACCTACGGTCTGTATGCATTAGGTACCAAGCTAAGTAACAGCCTGATGATGGGGAGAAAAAAAGAGGGATGGACCCTCCAAAACCTTGCACAGCAGATAAACTACTAAATCATTACAAAATGCAGTCATGTGCTTCCAAAGCCACTGACAGCATGTTGTGATAGAAGAGGGACAACTGATTTATTTTTAACTTTATATTACAGTACACTTGCTGTACAGTGTTGGGCTAGTACATCTGCTGTACAGCAAAGTGAATCAGTTATATGTATACATATATCCCCTCTTTTTAGATTTCCTTCCCCCATTTAGGAGGGAGGGCCTATTTTAGATCATGAGGTTGGGAAAGAACCTTGAGGAAATCATATTTAAGCAGAGACCAAAGGAATGAGATTTGTGGTGCTGGAGAAGACTCTTTAGAGGCCCTTGGACAGCAAGGAGATCAAATCAGTCAATCCTAAAGGAAGTCAACCCTGAATATTCATTGGAAGGTCTGGTGCCAAAGCTGAAGCTCCAATACTTGGCCACTTGATGCAAAGAGCTGCCATTGGGGGAAAAAAAAAACTGATGCTGGAAAAGGCTGAGGGCAGGAGGAGATGGGGCAATAGAGGATGAGATGGTTGGAGGGCATCACTGACTCAGTGGACTAACAAACTCCAGGAGATACTAACAGGAAAGCCTGGTGTGCTGCTGTCCACGGGGTCGCAAAGATTCGGACATAACTTAGTGACTGATCAACAACAAAGGATGAGAGGAAACCAGCTGTGTGAAAGCACCTTTCCAGGTGGCCAGTGTGGCATGAAGATGACCATGGAAAGGGCACAGATTTGGCATGGGGCTAGAGGTCAAATCTGGCAGGGTTGACAAAGTTACTGAAGAGTGTTTGTGAAAGCAGAGGCGTAAGGCAAACAGAACTGTGATGTAAAAATTATTCTCGGGTTGTTGGGTGAGAAATAGACTGGGAAGGGGCGGTGAGGACAGGAAAAGGCTTAGCAGATGGGCTGAGCCTAGAAGGACGGTGCAGCAGTTGAGGGTGGAAGTGAGGGTGGTGTGGCTCTGACAGGGGCAGCAGAGGGGCAGAAGAGACGCGTCAGAGGTAGAGAAAGCGGGATGTGGCCACTCTGAGATGAGAGGGCTCACCAGGGGATTCCCTGGCGGCCCAGTGGTTAGGACTCAGCGATTTTGCTGTGGCCCCAGGGTTTAATCCCTGGTCAGAGAACTAAGATCCCACAAGCCGTGTGGCACAGCCAAAGAAAAACCCTTGCATTCTAAACAGAGGAATGAATAAATTAAAAAAAATGTTAAAAGAAAGAGTGTGTCAGAGGGAGACGATGATGACAGTGCCCTGATTTTTTGGTGTGAGTGGGGAAAAATCACCACCCGAGGGGGGTGTTGGGAGCTTACTGTGCTGCAGGGGAAAATGGGCACCAGGATGGGGAATCAAGTGTTTGTTCATTCTCTCTCAGGGCGGGGTAGGGGCAAGGAATCAAAGCTGTTAGCAAAGAAATTAGTGCTGGCCTGTGAGAAGCAGGTAAAGTCAACAGGTAGCTGCCTGATATACATGTAAGCTCAGTTGTGACTCTTTGTGACCCTATGGACTATAGCCTACCAGGCTCCTCTGTCCATGGGACTCTCCAAGCAAGAATGTGGAGTGGGTTGCCATTTCCCCTCCTCCAGGGGATCTTCCCAACCCCGGGATGGAACCCAAGTCGCTTTTGTCTCCTTCATTGGCAGGAGGATTCTTTACCGCTAGCGCCACCTGGGAAGCCCCAGCTGCTTGAACTGAGGTGCTAAAAAGGCACAAGAGTCGTACAGACATGCCTCTTGAGCCAGCGAGCTCCAGCTAAGTTAAGAAGTGACAGTCAGAAGAGGGTGCTTGTAATGGAAACTTCATAGTCAACAGTCTCTCTCTACCAGCTTGTATTTAACAAATACACGTTGAACTGAATATCCCACCTTTCTGATTTGCCACCGGCTTGGCTTGTCAAATAAATGAAACAGAACCACCAGATACTTACCTTTATGACTCAACACTCGGCCTAAGTGGTAGTGACATTCCTCTGTCCTGCTGTGTCTGCCTGTAGAAATTACACCATAGATCTTCCCACACTGACAGCAGGTCTTCCTAGAAGCTAAAAGAAGAGAATTATTCCCGCAGAGATGGCAGGAAAAACGAGGACCTGAGTGCAGGGCCTTGCCTCTGCATTCCTGATCCTGGCATGAGCACAGACTCAGTGTGATCACGAGGTACCAGGAAAAGGAACAGGACCGTGTGAAGGAGTGCTGACAGGTGAGCCATCTCCTGCATCAGGAATGACATGGCTCAAAACAGGCCTCCTCCTGACTGACTCCAGAGTCAACCCTCCACCAGGCAGCTGTGGTTTCAGCACCACAATCTGAGAGTCACCAGCCTGAATTATCATCTACTCTAGTACATAGTTGGAGAAAGGAATGGCTTCCTACTCAAGTATTCCTGCCTGGGGAATTCCATGGGGCTACAGTCCATGGGGTCGCAAAGAGTCAGACATGACTGAGCGAGTTTCACTTTCACTAGTACATAGTAACTCCTGAATTAGGACCCATGCCTTCCTTTTAGACACAGAGATCTGTTTATTAAGTCACTGAGAGTATATTTGGGCTTTTTCACTAGACCCATTTCTGTTTTGATTTTTTTGCTCATGTCCATGTGACATGTGGGACCTCAGATCCCCAACCAGGGATCTAACCCGAACACCCTGCACTGGACCACCACGGAAGTCCCTAGGCCCATTTATGAATACTTGTTTTTATTAATAACCCTCAAGCTGGTTCTGATGGTGATGATGATGGTGACAACTCTTATCTGAGTGCCTTTTATGAGATTATGAAGCAAGCACTGCGCCAAGCAGCTCAGCTGCAGTTTTAACCGACTCTCATAAGAGCCTGATGGGGTGCTGACAATCATCTCATTGGAGGCTGGCAGGGCCACTTATGACTGATCCAACATCCCGGCCCAGATCTGCCTGACTTCCTCCTTCAGAGTCCAGGTTCTTAACTTAAGTGTACTGCCTGCCAATGAGAGGATTTAAAGAAAAGGCAAAACAAATGGTAAAAATAATCCCAAGACAGAAGTTCCAAAGATGTAAAAGATGAAGATAAAAATCTTCTAACTAATGAAAAATATTTATATAAGTGCATTTCAAACTCTGATGGACCTAAGATTTGACTGTTGTGTTAATATTAAATACTCTCTTGCTATCTCTTTTTTGCAAGGGGAGGAAATAGGTACAAATATATTAACTAACTATGCCCAGTATTTGGAAAACATATAAAATAATAAGAGTAATTATAAGTCTTTTTATAAGAATTCCTAGTGAAAGGATACGTACGAAGTGTACAGAACACAGCACTTCCTACATATGTACAGGGGTACATATGAAGCAGGAGCTTCAGAGTCAGACTCCTTAGGTTCAAATCCTGGTTCTACCACTTACTTTCTGAGTGACCTCTAGTAAATAATATGACCTCCCTAACCCTTAGTTTCCTCACTGATATAAAGGGAGGCTGCTGTCTATGGGGTCGCACAGAGTCGGACACGACTGAAGCGACTTAGCAGCAGTAGCAGCAGCAGCAGTACTTACCTGAAATGGTTACTAAGAAGATTTAGTAAAATTGATTAGGTACATAAAGCCCTTAGAGACTAGGAACAAAATGAAACAGAAAGGGAAATCAAATGAAAGGCCGTCATGCTTTCACCTGTAGTTTAATGATGCTGGCCACAACTCTCGTGTCCACTGGAAAATACCAGAACATTGGGACTCTTACGGCTCCAGTCTCAGTACACAGAAAGGGTAATTTTCAGATCCATATACTTACGATCATTTACACGAGTTTTTGTCATGCCTGGGGTTAAAAGAATACTTCCTGGTTTTTCAGGGTTG